>JACEFZ010027667.1:67500-147500 GCA_014155875.1 Cepaea nemoralis
GAAGTGGAAATCCAGCAACTAATTCAGGATAATGCTCGCTCAGGTGATGTGATTATCTACACAGATGGGTCGGTGTTGAGAGGTAGGAGAAGTGCCTGGGGGTTCTTAGCAAAAGCTACTGGTCGACGTTTGGTGCAGGAGAGCCTGGCATATGATACCACAACATCTAGCTTAAGAATGGAGGTGGAGGCGGTCAGTGCAGCTTTCCGCTGGATGGAGAATACGATACACACACACATCGTGATTGTAACTGACTCAGAAAGCATGCTGAGTAGGGTGAAGACAGGCAAGCTTCGTGCAGAGTGGCTTGCTTAGCTTCGGAAGTCACGGGTGACAAGCATCGTCTGGATCTTTTCTCCGGGGCATGCTGGTGTGCTGGGGAATGAACAGGCGGACAGATTGGCTGGCTCTGGCAAAACTTGGTGGAGTATTGATGCATGACAAAGCAGATGTGGTTGCGACCTTGTGGGAGCATGTGTACACCTCGGAGGAGCAAATGGATCACCATGGTCTGGCAAGAATGCGACAGCGAGGGGTGACGAGGGGATCTGGCCGACGATCAACGCTCAGAGGAAAGGCGAGACGGACATATAATCAGATTGCTACTGGTACTATTAGTGTTGGAACTCTTCGCTGGCTGCTGAGGATGGGGACGGAGCGCTTATGGGAATGCCCCGAATGCTGTGATGTCGGTTCCTAAATCAATCAATCAATCAATCAATCAATCAACCAACGACCAAGTCCTACAAGAAAACAAATGAAATCTTAAACTGATTGGAGAAATTAGATGCGACAGTCAAAATTTTTGGACATGTTATGAGCAGAAATAAATTAGAAAACTTGGCAATAACTGGTAGATTGAGGGGAAAAAACAATGGGAAGACAGAGAAGTAAATACTGAATGTCTTGACCACGTGGCATGGTCGAGACAAGAACACTGAGCTGATCATGCGAATTATGACCACCCACGCTTACCGGCATTGCACATGATGGATGGATGATTTGTGCAGAAATAGTTTCAAGCTAAACTGTAGGGATAGGTCACTCTTCGGAAAGAGACCGAGCCATATGGGATAAAAACCCGATGAAATGAACGAGCATTATCCTGTCGACTTTTTAGCGACTTTTAAGCGCTCTGCGGAGAGAGACCAATATGATAAATCACATTGCAGTTACTCGATTCCTCTAATCATTCAAACCTTATTTCCAAAGTTATGATATCTTCTTCTTCTGCGTTCATCCGGAGCGCTTTTTCAGATGTAATTGCGTTGTGCCAAGTTTATTTGCGCCCATACGCCGTCACATCCGACTTCTGCGGGCGTTTGTTGACCGGGTTAGCCTTCCCGGGTGTTTCGAAGGACTTTCGACTCACACTGTTGTGGTGCTGTCCACATCCCAGGTGGTCAAGTTGGAACGGCCTAAGACATCACGGTAAACCCTCAAGGGAAGGCAGGAGCAGACCATGGGCATTCCCCGCCATCTAAAAAGGCTTCCATAATTACAGAGGCGACACATAGCGCTCTGGTACTGGGCTCACCCAAGGAATCATCACGTCCTGCGCATGGCTGCTCCACTTCCTCACTTCGCTCCCCGCGCAAACCAGAAGAGGTCAGCATGCAAACGACATCCACACAGCGAGCTTTCGGTTCGGACTATCCACGATTCCTCGATCATGGGGAAGAGTTATAAACCCCAATCAAGAATTACAAGCCCCAATCCCTAGCACGAAGGAGATTCAACGGGTTTCCCAACCCTTTCGGGCCAGGGAGGCATCCACGCTGATTCCTTCAGTGTAGCGCGCGTGCGGCCCCGGACATCTAAGGGCATCACAGACCTGTTATTGCTCAATCTCGTGTGGCTAAACGCCACTCGTCCCTCTAAGAAGTTGCGCCGGCGCATCGAGGGACCGGCGAACTATTTAATAGGCTAGAGTCTCGTTCGTTATCGGAATTAACCAGACAAATCGCTCCACCAACTAAGAACGGCCATGCACCACCACCCACCGAATCAAGAAAGAGCTATCAATCTGTCAATCCTTACAGTGTCCGGACCGGGTGAGTTTTCCCGTGTTGAGTCAAATTAAGCCGCAGGCTCCACTCCTGGTGGTGCCCTTCCGTCAATTCCTTTAAGTTTCAGCTTTGCAACCATACTTCCCCCGGAACCCAAACACTTTGGTTTCCCGGAAGCTGCCCGCAGAGTCATCGAAGCAACTCCTGCGGATCGCTAGTCGGCATCGTTTATGGTCAGAACTACGACGGTATCTGATCGTCTTCGCGCCTCTGACTTTCGTTCTTGATTAATGAAAACATTCTTGACAAATGCTTTCGCAGTAGCTCGTCTTGCGGCGATCCAAGAATTTCACCTCTAACGCCGCAATACGAATGCCCCCGTTTGTCCCTGTTAATCATTTCCTCCAATTCCGAAAACCAACAAAATAGAACCGAGGACCTATTCCATTATTCCATGCACCATTATTCAGGCAGCCGAGGCCTGCTTTGAACACTCTAATTTTTTCAAAGTAAACGCGCCGGCCACCCGGGACGCTCAGCGAAGAGCACCCACGGGAGAGAGCCGGCAGACGGTAGGGCAGGAAACAACGGGCAGTGAACCAGCTTGAGCCGGACCGCCCGCCTGCACCTGAGATACAACTACGAGCTTTTTAACTGCAACAACTTTAATATACGCTATTGGAGCTGGAATTACCGCGGCTGCTGGCACCAGACTTGCCCTCCAATAGATCCTCGTTAAAGGGTTTAAAGTGTACTCATTCCAATTACGGGGCCTCGATAGAGTCCCGTATTGTTATTTTTCGTCACTACCTCCCCGTGCCGGGAGTGGGTAAGTTGCGCGCCTGCTGCTTTGCGCCTGCATGTATCACCGGGTACCGAGGGAGTGCGCTGAGCGATTGCTATTCTTGGCCAGCATGTGCGTGAATAGTTTGTCTGTGCGATAGATACTTGGTCGATCCTGCTAGTAGTCATATGGTTGTGTCAAAGATTAAGCCATGCATGTCTATGTTCACACTGTCTCACGGTGAAACCGCGAATGGCTCATTAAATCAGTCGAAGTTCATTAGATGGCACGATCCTACTTGGATAACTGTGGCAATTCTAGAGCTAATACATGCTTACCAAGCTCCGACCCTCGCGGGAAGAGCGCTTTTATTAGTTTAAAACCAATCGTAGTTGCCCTTCGCGGGGCACGGCGTTCGCATTGGTGACTCTGGATAACTTTGTGCTGATCGCTTGGCCTTACGTGCTGGCTGACGCATCTTTCGAAGGTCTGCCCTATCAAATATCGATGGTATGTGATATGCCTACCATGTTTGTAACGGGGAATCCGGGTTTGATTCCGAAGAGGGAGCATGAGAAACAGCTACCACATCCTAAGTGACGGTATTAATTTTTAGAAAGAGTTTTATTCTTCTCATGGTAAGAGAAATGTAGCGGTCTCTGTTAGTCTGGCAACCGTAAACATACAGTCTCGCTACATGGCACAGCAGTCTGGTTATGACTGATTAAGAGGCTAAAGTTAACTATCTAAGCTAGAATGCCATGTTTTTGGTGTGTCTATTACTGATAGTGAGAACAGGGGATAGATATACACCACTTCATGATGGAAACAACGGCTAACGGATTGATCTTGAGGACGCATACAACAGAGTTCCACTGGATTTTTTAATGTTTCAGCTTCTCGAACTAAACGTAAGTCCATTCCTCCTTAGTTGGATCGCTGCAGCCCTCTTCCAACAGAAAGTGTTTTTAGATGTGGCAGTTGGACTTCGGAACCAACAACAATATATCCTGGCCTACCACAGGGATCACCATTATCTCCGGTACTGTTCAACGCCTACACAGTGAGAATCACCAGTGAGCAGATCACTGGACCTGGCAGGACATTGTCATATGCCGATGATGTTTTAGTGTATCGTCAGGGGAAGGATAGAGAGGAGGTTGCTGTGGAACTACAAACCGAACTCAATCGCATAAGTACTTGATGTGATGAAGCTGGGGCAATGGTCAACCCAACAAAGGCAACAGTGACTTGGTTCTCGTTGAATAATCATATTGTCAACACTCCAACACCAACTGTAATGCTGTGTTCAGAGACGGTGGAAAGAACAGCAGGCAATGAATTACCTGGGATACGGTTTGATCGAAGCCTTGCTTATAATGTGCACATAGACCAGGTGATAACAAAGGCCAAGCGGGGTTTGGCTGCGATGCGGGTGATGGCGGCAGCAAACTGTGAGCAGCGCCATCTATGTCTTCTGTACGAGGGGTGGTCATGTCTGTTTTGGAGTATGCAATGGCAATCCTGACTCTCAGCCATAAGCAGATAGAAAGGATGGAAAGGATACAGAATGAAGCTATGCGCATTATTCTTGGATGTACAAGAGATACAGCATGCAGGGCGATGCGCTACCTTCTTGTTTTCCAACCATTGAAGAGAGAATACAAGGTTGCAGGGCACGCGCCTACCTCAGAATTAACGCAAACACACAACATCCACTGCATAGTGAAATTAGGAAGGTGAAGGGCAGCAGGTTAAAAAGAGGACGGTCGTGGATGGGTCAAGCCGAAGACATTCTTCAACAGAGTGTGTTCACTTGAGGACTTAGAACCTGGCGAGGAGTGGGTGCAAGTGCAACAGACTTCTGCACATCCTTTTCAGTTTGCATCCAACTAGATAGAAAATGCAGACAAGAAAATCCGGCTGCTGTTGAGGCTGAAGTACAAGCGTTGATTTTCGAGAATTCGCTAGACGGTGACGCGGTCATCTACACAGATGGGTCGGTCGTCCGACATGTGAGAAGCTCATGGGCCTTTACAGCTCGGGCCGGAGGGAGAATTGTGAAGGAGGACTCTGGTGCTTTCACTGAAACCACAAGTAGCCTGACCATGGAAGTCATGGCTAGTAAGTAAAGCAATAACATGGCTCGAGACACAGACATTCACTAGGGCTTGTTTCCTTAGCGACTCAATGAACATGATCAAGAGGATAGAGGAGGGGTCGATCCGAAGAGAATGGTTGCTGCCTCTGGAGCGGTCTCGACTGGCAAAGATTAGTTTCATCTTCGTGCCAGGGCATGCGGGAGTACAAGGAAATGAGCGGGCTGACAAGCTCGCAGGTGAGGCTACTGTGGAGGGCGGACGCGCCATGGACCAGGCCGACATTCTGAATGCTCTACGAGAAGTAAGACTTTTGCGAGAACCAAGTGATGACTGTGAATCTACAACAATGGCCAGACTGCGAGAGCAGCAAATTAAAAGAGGGGTGGCCAAACAAGAACACTACGCAGGAAGCCAAAGAAGATTTATAAACCAACACAGAACTGGCGTCGTTAGCCGCTACACGTTGCGGGATTTGCTGATGAGGGGATCCGAGCACTTATGGACTGAATGGTTCGATGTGCAATGAGGATGATCTGTCGACTAACTAACTAACTAACAACGGCTATAATCAACGCCATTAATTGGCTCAACATGCAAAAGTAATCACAGGCATGCATACTGGGCGACTCAGTGAACATGCTCAAGACGGTCTAGGCTGGCCCCTTACATCAGCGGCTCGACACACACAAAACATCACAATTAGTCCGGCTAGCAAACGTCTGTCCTGCCCGGGCACTCAGACGTAGAGTGAAGTGAGCAAGCCGATCTGTTGCGAATATGGCCATGGTCGAAGGGGGAAGGGTAATGGATGGGCCAGACGTAAATCAACGCAATAAGTGACTCTGGGCGGATAAATGACCATAAGAACACGTGAACATCTGCTTCTATGTCCAGAGTACAGAATTTGGTATAGGTTTATGAGAGGGGTGCTACCAAACATGAACATGTTAAGAGCGCAAGACATTTAACAAAGTCATAAATGGTGTGATCAATCGATTTACGATGGCGATGTTACGGAGATCTGAGCATCTATGTACCTGTACGGTGTGCGATGATGACCATCCTCGCTGATCACTAATCAACGCTATTCATAGAGGATAGTAGGAAAGAATACATGGGGTATTCATCTAGTCAACCACCCAGGAAGGACACATGTGCTTTCAGCATAGAGGGATATATTAATATGGCAGATTCAAAAACTATATCCTTGTAGCTTTCGGTGCGTTATTCTTTTGCCTTTCATCTACTAATGGAACATAGGCCCACAAGAAACCCACTCTAATCCCACTGTAGTTAGTTGTATGTTCTTTACAGAACGTAGCTATCAAACCCAGCATTTATTTGCTCTTTAAGATTTACGAGACAATTTTAGTTCAGTATATTGCCAATGCTTTCTGACAGGTCGACTCTTCATTCAATCTAAATAAACGCAAAGTGATCTGCTTCCAAATCGCCTGGTTATTGATTTCGAATCCTTGACTCATATGGCGGAGACTTGGCTCACAGAGTTTTACCATCCACTAGGCCACAGCTTCAATTGCCCCCTGTAGCCTTGTTCGTGATTCGTTGATCTACCAGCTGTTTTCTGCGCGGTAGGTAGTCAGTCTCACTAGCATGTTCTATGTCGATAGGACTGGTGGTCGAACCAGGACTCTGTCAGGTCATCACAAAAAATCCCAGCATTGATTGGCCGTCTGTGATTTACTAGTGAATGTTCCGTTTACTAGCTTGAGAAGAAATAAACTAGAGAACTTTATGACAACTGGCTAGATTGAGGGGGAAAGAACAAGGGGAAGGCAGAGAAGTAAATATATGGACGGCTTTCTAAACTGCTAAAGTTCATACCATCGATAAACGCAAATATATATGTTCCCAAAACGCCTGCTATTGTTACACACACACGCGCGCGCGCACACACACACAGACACACACACACACACAGACACACACACACAACATATATATATATATATATATATATATATATATATATATATATATATATATATTATATATATATTATATATATAATGCACAGCACGCACACTTACACACGGAGGGAGGTGTTTTAACGGGAATTTACGGATAACGAATAACATTTTTTTTTTATAATAATGTGAAGCAGGAATTGTTTGTTTGTGTGTGTGTGTGTGTGTGTGCGTGTGTGTGTGTGTGTGTGTGTGTGTGTGTGTGTGTGGGTGTGGGTGGGTGGGTGGGGGGTGTCTTTTTTTCCTCTCTCAACTTCCCCTCCCCCCACCTGGTAACACACTGTGTCCACCTGTCAACTAGTTTGCTGATGCCATTATAGGAAACGTTTTTGGTTTGTTATCTTAAACAAATTGTGAACCGCTTCCATTACCTACCTCGTCTACACCCCTCTGATCCCGCAGATGTTCTTTTGGGAGTCCAAACAAGTGAAAGTCAGATGGCGCCAAGTCCGAACTATATGCTAAATGTTTCAAGATATGAAATTTCAGAGCATTTGGGGTATGCGCAGCCGCATGTTGGCGGGCGTTGTCGTGCAGCAATACAACAACTTTTGAGAGAATTCCCCAGCGTTTCGATCATTCTGCGGACTTCAGTGTGTTCACTGGCATGTCATTGTATAGAGCACTAGTCACAGGTTCACCCCTATTCTAGAAATGGCCGAATATAGAGCCCATGCCAAAAAAAGATTTTCATCAGGATTTTCTCAGAGGATTCCTATATCTTGAATTTTTTCATACGAGAGACAACGGGCGTTTACTTTTAAATCGATCTATCTATTCATACCACCCCCTGACTCAAACAAATGTTTTAATTCTGAACAACCATTCTTCTATGGATTTCAACGGCTTTCACACCCTCTGACCACCAAAAAATAATTGAATAACGCTTCGTTGTTCTGCCACGGTGTTAGTTTACAGTGGGGCAGTTCTGAAATATTTTCCGTTGTCCATACTCTTCCATGCACGTTTTAATAGAATTCCTATTTCTTAATTACTTTCCCTCATACATACAGATATACCCTTATTAAAGTTACAAATTTAATGCGATCAATTTCTTTGCAAATTGTCCTGACACAGACACCGTATCCCTGAAAACATGTGCCAATTAAACATTATTTATATGATTGACTACCATGTCCTCTAAATGAATTGCAACTAACTTTTAACGTGTATAAAGTGTTCAGTTCTGGATTTTCACAAGATAATTAGACAGCAATAATTTTCTTACACTGACAGTTTTTACTGTAACTCTTGTCTTAATAAAAACGCAGCACTGGTAATCGACTTATCGTCTGAGCTGTCTTCTCGACCTTCTGACAGATTATCATCTCAACAGACAGGCTTCGTGCTTCGACACATCAGCTGACAGTACATAATTAATATTCGACTGGTAAGAGCGTTTGGCTGACTTCACGAAAGCCACGGTCTGAGATCCAATTTGTCAATTTCACAACTCGCTAGAGACGAAAATAATTATCCAAGATAACGTGCAGTAGCAAATTATCAAACCCTCACAAACCAATTTGAAACAACCGTTCTCATTGGCTGTAATTTTGGACCAGGAAGTAACTGTATATAACTCTTAAATCAATGGGAAAAGTTATAAATTGCGGCGCCGAATACGGTTTCTTTTTAATTTAGTCAGTAAATCAAATGGCAAATCAGAAGAACGAGATCGAAAATAGATGCAATAAGGCAAACCAACTCACTGGACCAATGGCACCAATACTAAAGAACAAACATGTATCAATAACTACCAAGAAAGCACTTTACAACGCAATCTCAATACTAACTCTATGTTACAAATGCCAAACCTGGACAATAACAGAAAAAGAGGTAAGAAAAATCACAACAACAGAAATGAGATTCCTGAGAAGAATACTCAATGTATCAAGAAGAGATAAGATCAGAAATGAAGAAATCAGGACTAATGTGGGGGTTATAAGCCGCACTAGATTTTATTAGAAAGCAGCAAGTCAAATGGTTTGGCCATGCAAGCAGGTTATCAACTAACAGTATACCACAACAAGCAATGATGTACAGACCAGAGGGAAGCAGAAGAAGAGGCCGACCACGTAAACAGGAATAAGGAATAACAGAGTCCATGGGAATATCGATACATAAAGCCCATAAGCAGACACTCTCCCGCTGTTTATACTTCACCTCGACACCGCAAGGTACAAGAGGAACATGATGAGATTAGATGAGACGCGTAAATCAATCAGGTGCCGTCTGTGCTATAAAGATTGGCTACAATGGATTTCACACAGAGTATGTTTCTCACCCAGATTGTACTTTCTGTCAGATTGATGTTCGTCCATCTCTTGATGCTATCTTCATGTATCGCTGTCTACCTCTTGCTCTCTTGCCTTCAGACTTACTTCCAGTGTGGTTTATATAAGAGTGTTACGTCTTTTAATGTTTCCGAAATATTTTACTTCCATCTTATCTATTTCTGTATTTCTGTTTCGTTAACTCTTTTCATTCCAGTTTTTCTAGAACCCTTGTATTTGATGTTTGTTTTTTGTTTTTTTTTCTGAATTCAGATTTCACTAATAAACTCACACTTGATCCCTTTCATCAATTATTTAAGTCTACGGACAGGTCGTGAGACCTAACAATCTTATTCGACAACTTGTCTTTTGTCGTTGTCTGTCATTCCGTGTATGTCTGCATAGATAGGTCTGTTTATTCTGGCTTTTGATTGTTGTCCAATACACCTCGTCCGCTTGTACACATGATCCTTTCTATAACCCTATCTGATGGTTCTTCATCTCTCCGTAGAATGTGCTCAAGTCGTGAACTGCGTTCTCGTATTACTTGTGGCCCAGATATGAACATCATGTGCCATGCCGATAAGCGTGGACGGTCATATTTCGCCATTTCACACGATCACCAGAGTCGTGGTCAGCTGCATGTTCTTGTCTAGACCGTGCCATGTGACAAGGCATCCAGATATTTACTTCTCTGTATTCCCCTTATTTTCCTTTCAATCTTGCCAGTTGTCACCGATTTCTATACCTTATTTCTTCTCATAAATAGCCCCTAAGAAAATTTGAACTGTCAATGTTTAATATCTCTAATCAGTTTACAGCTTTCATTTCCTTCTTGTAGGACTTGCTCATTGTTTTTCCGTCTGTCCAGGTTATTCTTTGCATTTTCCGCAGAAACCATTACATCTTTTTCAGCTTGTCTTACATTGATACAAAGTACAAGTTCTATATAGCACTTCAACACTCATTTTCCTCGTTATAAATGGCAATCTATTTATTGGTCAGTATGATATCCATCTTACAAAAGGCTGTATTTGTTAATCTATTGAAGACACTCCCCATCAGATGTTATGAGTGTTCCGAATAGTTGTACCGATTTAGTTGTTTAAGAATATACCTATGTACCTGTAATTACATTGTGGCGCCTTTTACACCTTACCTTTTGTATTACTTGTATCTCTGACACGGACACCTCCAGTTTTGTTCTATTTGTATCCCAACCATGAAAAACCTGCACGTGTGTATTAACTCAACTCTCAGTATACCGTGAAACTCTTAAAGTGGCTCAAATTCCGTCCGAAATAAAAGACCTACCTCTAGCGATTTCAAGCAAGGTTTGGGTTAGTGAAACCTGTTTTACAATCCTGACATTTTGGATTCGAAATCGGCCGCCGGAGATTTGGGAGCATATTGATTTGCCTTGATTGTCACAATGGATTGAGCGTCGGTCGATCAGAAATCAATGGAAAACTTACAAAGTGCATGTCCTTCGCAGGACAACGCCAGCATCTAAACCTGTTTGTGATTTACTAGAGAACTCTCTGTATTGACTAATGGCGACTTCTGTCTCTACTTCTACCTTTAATCCTGCAAGCGAGCACAGATCGCCATCTCCACTATCCCCCAATCATTTGCTGTCTCTTGGAATCCCTTCCGGGTCTTTCCAATTGTATTCTGTTGGTTTGTCGAGACTCCTGTCTGCCCCGCTCTTCACATGGGGCAGTGCGGAGCATTTTGTGTGATAGTCACTGGCACAGGAACGGTGCATAATGGGGCGACCCTTTGCCATGAAGTTGAAACCACGACTAACTGCCTAACTAACCCATATTATTCAGTCCTAACTCATGCCCAGGAGTGTGTTTCTTCTTGGCCGTATTCTATTTGTTTGCCCTGTGAATTAACGATGTTGCCAGTTTGACTATTTACACTCGTATAAAAGACAACGAAAGTGTATACGATACCATGGTATAGATGCAGTCAGTAGTAAACATAAATGACCCTTAACACGCCTTGAGTCGTATTGATTTGGTTAATAACGTTAAACTCTATTGTATAAACCAAGAGGCATTCTATGGGTGTTGTCAAACTCACGGCAGTCGCTTTTACTTCCTAGAACATTCCCCGTACTCACTGTAGACTGGGTCGACCTGCATGTCCAGATATTATTTGTTTACAGTCCCGCCTCAATTAGGATTCGAACACTAACTGCCTGATCAGCAGGCAAGAAAGTTAAATATTGTACTACTGCATTATCCCTAGAGACAGAGTAATATAAGTTTGAGTCAAGAACCGACATTTCTCAACAGAGCTCGGAACATTCCCATACTTGCTCCGTCTTCACCTGCACAAGCCAGCGAAGAGTGTCAATAACAATGGTACAAGTAACTGTCTGATTGTGTGTCCTTCTGGCCCATCCTCGGAATTTTTAGTTTAGGCCATAGCTTCTATAGTGTGCTTCTTTTTGTTTTTTTGTTGCCTCAATATAAAATTCAATATCTCAGTAACCAACTGAGGGAAAATGATGAGATTTAGCATATAACCTTATCATTATGTCCACCCAACAAAAAGATTTTGTTCTGGAGATTGTACAGCAGATTTCAATGTTTGTTTATATGCGGTATATAATCTACCGCTCCCGCATTCATGCCATCATTGTAAGAGTATTACAGCTTCAGCAAGACAAACCCCCGCTCTTTTCGAAATTATTTGGCGGGTTTCGTTTTGACGAAGTTAAATTGGTTTGTTCAGAGGTGTCTGAAATGGGGGTTCTATCATGAAATGTGATTATATAAATAAACTAGCTGACTCGCCTCCTGGCGGGGATCTGTCTGTCTGTCTGTCTGTCTGTCTGTCTGTCTGTCTGTCTGTGTCTGTCTGTCTGTCTGTCTGTCTGTCTGTCTGTCTCTATCTCTATTTATCTATCTCTCTCTATCTCTCTCTATCTCTCTCTATCTCTCTCTATCTCTCTCTATCTCTCTCTATCTCTCTCTATCTCTCTATCTCTCTCTATCTCTCTCTCTCTATCTCTCTCTATCTCTCTCTATCTCTATCTCTCTCTATCTCTCTCTATCTCTCTCTCGATCTATCTCTCTATCTATCTCACTATATGTCTCTCTCTATCTCTCTCTATCTCTCTCTATCTCTTTATCTCTCTCTATCTCTCTCTATCTCTCTCTATCTCTCTCTATCTCTCTATCTCTCTCTATCTCTCTCTATCTCTCTCTCTATCTCTCTATCTATCTCTCTATCTATCTCTCTACCTACCTACCTATTTCCTGCCTGCCTGCCTGCCTGCCGGCCAGATGGCCGACCGACCGACCCACCGACCGACCGACCCACCCACCCATCCAGCCACCCACCTACCTTTCTGCTTACCTACCTACCTACCTGTCTGTTTGTCTGTCTGTCTGTCTGTCTGTCTGTCTGTCTGTCTGTCTGTCTGTCTATCAGACTGTCCGCGCTATTAAATATTGATAAAAGTTACTGGAAAAAATGTGAGGACCATGTGTTGAAAGAGGAAGAGGACTATTGGAGAAAGGATGGATTGCATTTTATGCAACCGAGAGCAATCATCAACCTACTGGAATCGTCCGACACAGATTAAGGTCTGAGCAGATCGCAGACCTTAATCTACGTACACACTTACTTGGATATTTTGCTCCAACTATTCAGACGAATTGCAGGCCCTAAACATTACAGCATCAGCATCAGCTGTAGAAACAAGAAGGAAATGAAAAATAAGGTAAGAAATATAGTCCTTCTACTTTCCTGTTAATTTACAAATTATTTACCCCGTGCCTCTGTAAATTCTCTGTCTTTACTAATATTACACATTCCACCCCTCTCGGGATTCTCCGTGGTGAAGTGGTCAAGCCGTCTGACTCGGGCTCCGAAGGTTGTATTTTTTCGGAGACTCCCGAGGGTCGTCGCTGGAGCTACGGAGTTCGTGCTTTGTGCGACGCTTTCCGCGCTTCTGAAAGAAACTGAGCCATATGGGATAAAAACCCGGTGCAATGCAGCCGACCCTGTACGCTACTTCTTTCATTTCACCCACTCCCATACGAATCCGGATACGCCTTTGTGTGTCATCTGAATTTGCAGGTCCCCATTACCGTAAACATAACTTTTTTAGTGAGAAATCACTAGTTGTTCAGCAAAACATCAAAGGAATGTCGCCGCTTTCAATGATTTAAGTTGTTTTTGGACCTATCAAAGACATATTCCTTGGGTGAGGGTAAATATAAGACGGCTGGAAAAATTTCATAACGATGCAACAGACATTTTTCAAAATAATTGATCGTGAATGAAGGCATTCAAATTGGAACATACTATAGTCACTCTCAGCATCACCATTCTCTGCGAGCCGTGATCTGTCTGTTCCTCTACACCACATGTGTCAAACTCAAGGCCCGCGGGCCACATCAGACCCGCGTACAATGATATCAGGCCCGAGAGGTCTCTTCAGACGTACAAATATATTCGGCCCGAGAGAGACTTTTAGGCAAACATATTTTTTAATGGCCACGATATAAAGTGCAAATCAAATTTCCTAATTAGCAGTCTTTCCGAATGAGAGCGTTCTTGCTTCGATCAGAATAAGCGAAAATAAAAGTTGCGTAGAGATTGGATGTTCGTCGTTATAGTGGACCCAGCAACGTTCAGTTGCTTATTTTGGATTGATGCATAAGAAATTAAAGTAGTGTAGTGCCCGGATATTACATCACTTTTCCCCGTTCCGGCTAACCTGATATCAATCAGGTGTCTGTCGGTAGATGCACAATCTGTTTTAAATCAAAGCTAGCCTTTAAAATGACCAAGAGAAAAGTTGATTCTGAAAACAGAGCATTTCAAAGCTTCTGGGAGGCTGAATATATGTTTACTGATATTGGCGGTAAATCTGTGTGTCTAATTTGTGGAGGTAATGTGACTGTGATCAAAGAATATCATCTGAGACGGGACTACGAGACTAAACATCAAGACAAGTTAAATGGCCTGAATGCAGAGCAGAAGCTACAGAAGGTAGAAGAATTGAAGGGGCATCTGACATTACAGCAGATATTTTTCACCAAATCAAAATCACAAACTGAAGCTGCTGTGAAAGCAGGTTTTACTGTGGCAGAGGAGTTCGCAAAATCAGGCCGACCATTTACAGAAGGAGAGTTTCTGAAGCGATGCATGATGAAAGTGTGTGACGTCTTATGTTCAGGCAAAAAGCAGATGTTTGCAAAAGTAAGCCTTAGCAGAAACACGGTTGTTGATCTGGTTTGTGGGATGGTCACTGATGTGAAAACGCAGCTGATCGAAAATGGCAAAGACGTTGTTATATTCTCCCTTTAGGTCGATGAAAGTAATGACACAACTGACACTGCATAGCTCTTTTTCCTGTTTTAATTTAAATTAATGTTTTTTTTTAAAGGTTTAATTTTCGGCTTATTGAATGTATATCCTGTTTGGCCCGCAACCTTGTGTGATTTGAGTTTGACACCCCTGCTCTACACTACACATACGAAGATCGGGTAATATAAAGAAACATACATGGATTTTGAAATTATATAGTTATGATCTTGCTGACTACTAAACATATCATTATATGCCTTGCCACCTGCCTTTAAAATAAAATACTGAGGGGTTTCCAAGTTATAGATGATTGAAAACACACCGCGGTGTGACAAACGCAGCTCTAGGGACCGAGTATCCACCGGGATAAGTGGAACATTCTGCAGCTAAACAGAACAGGGCACTGACTTTTCCTTACAGTCGGAATGGCAGTCAAAGGCAGAGGTAAAATAACCCCATACGGATGTGAAAGGCAAATGGAAAACACCACATTATCTTCCCTAGAATTCATTTACTGCAGTAAAAAACGCATTGATAAATTCTTTGCACTTTCTATAATCTTGAACAGGAATGAAATTGTTTCATGCGAAGAAATGAATTGGAGAACTTTGTGACAACTGGCAAGATCGAAGGGAAGAGACCAAGGGGAAGACCGAGAAGTAAATACCTGGATGGCTTGGCCACATGGCATGGTCGAGACAGGAACACGGAGCTGATCCACGACTCTGGTTATCGAGTGAGATAGCAGAACATGACCGCCCACGCTTACCGGCATGTCACATGATAGATGGATGGATGGTAGAGAGCACACACACACACCACACACACACACACACACACACACACACACACACACACACACACACACACACACACACACACATACACGCGTACACGCAAAACATTCCGATGTAGTCTTGGTGACAGTTATTAAAAGAATTGTATTGCAGCTGTCAGCGCAGAAAAGCATTAATTTCCTACACTGTATTACACACAGACGAATCCAGCATTGCTCATATTATCAACACTCTGCCTGTGTAAGCCTTCCACACACCTTCCACCGTCCTCCCAAATGTCTTCCTTCCAGCACTCACCCTCACAAGACCCATCTCACCTGGTCACCCCCTCTTCTTACATGTACCATAAATATCATGCATTCTCTTCTAATGAACCTTGTTGCGCCATCCTGCAGCTTTCAACACTTCAGCGTCTGTCTCCTCTCTGTCCACCTCAATCCCAACACTCAACAACCACGTCTCCACTAACTCCAGTCTGCACTGACTCCAGTCTCAACTGACTCCATTCTCGGCACTATTCCACCACTCATGATCCAATATTGGCATCCTAGCAGAATAACAGGCCTTATATAACCCTTGAAAAGCTGACTTATCACCTCTTTTGACACTTCTGCAACCGCTGCAACGCAATGACGTTGCCCATTACTGCAGAAATCTTGAGAACTGCGACACCACTCTTGTCTCCAAAAACATCCACTGCCCAAAAATATCCCCCGCCCAGGAGCCGCCATGCAGCCGAGACACCGAAAACGACTGATCTAATTCTGACTTTGTGCATTTGAATACAATTACCATAATGATTGCAGCTATTTGAACATCGCTTGGTTGTGACGCCGTTTCACGAATTTGTACAGAATCTGACAACGTGTCAGGTCAATGGCTCAGTACTTCACTTTGTACGATAAGAAGCTTGATTTTCATATAGTTTCGGATGCGAACAGACGAAAATTTAAATTTTAAGACTTTGTGAAAGCGGAATTGTATTACCTCAGTTAAACGTTGATGTATTACATGACACAGAAAGTTTACACATGTCAGTGTACTGAGTACTCGTATTTCATTGATTTATTTTAAATAAATCAAAGAATATTTCAAGATGTATGCCACATTAGTGTGTTCTGCCATAGTCGTTCACATTTATTCGCAGATTTGGGTCTCTGGTGTTATGGATCACTGCTGGTATTTCTCCAGCTCACAGTTGCAGTCCCCACAGCATTATTTCTCCCGGTCTGCCTATTATCCTGATCCGACCAATCGTTACGATGTTTTCCAATGAATGTCTTTTAATTATCTGACTAATCGTCAAGATGTTTTAAAATGCCCCTCTTCTCATGATCCGACCAATCGTCACGATGTTTTCCAATGATTCTTCTCATGTTCTGACCAATCGTCACAATGTTTTCCAATGATTCTTCTCATGATCTAACCAATCGTCACAATGTTTTCCAATATAAAATGACACAAAGTAGTGCAGCTTTACATAAGATAATTATGAAACATACAGGATGTTGCGGCGATTAGCCTTCATCAGCAAACAAACACATTTAAAACCACAACATATAGTCAAGGAGATCTCCTGTGACTACATCAAAACGTGACGACAAGACGAGAAGAACCAAAAGATGAAAAAAAAATGAAAGCAATGAAGAGAAAATTAAAACTGGAAAACATGTTCTTACTTACCTCAAATTCCGAGCTGTGTATAACACCGAATATCGCCGATGTCTTCTTTTTATACCCAACCGAGGGAGTGGGAAGTAGGATGATGACGGCGTGTGGGTATAACGGTACAGTGAGCACATTGAAAAAAGGGGGGCGGAGGCAGGAAGTTAGGACGGCAACCTGTGATAGTAGTCTGAGAATGGTATCTGAGCAATCCCAGTGGATGTACTAACAAAGCATGAGTAGGTGCCAGTGAATGGGTTGGTCCTGGGGACGAATATTGAAGAGCAATGGAGTGTGCACCCAAGCATGATGGTGGTACTAACCAAACTCATATATGTACTCCTTTATGTTATTCTGAGGCGAGTTCTAAAAGTCTGGGTGGACTGATATGCGTGAGCGCACATTCATACATCTATACCGCTCAACAGACATTCATACAATAGTGTACATGGACATGTGCGAGGTATACCTGCTATTGCTAGTGTAGAGTGGACGGTCACGTGCTGTTGCTAGTGTAGAGTGGACGGTCACCTGCTGTTGCTAGTGTAGAGTGGATCTGTCTATCTGTATTTCATTTCTTATTCATTCCTCTCCACGTTTATGTTGCTATATGTCTCAAAACTACTTTGGTTCAATATCTGCCATTCTACATCACTCTGAAAGATAGTTACTGCGGATGCAATTATGGGTTTTCGAATTTTTTTTGAAATTTAAATTCTTCTTTTTCGTTGTTTTTTCTCAACATTATAATGGTTCTCCCTACAACGCACCATTTAATCACAAGACACATTATTGAGGCCAAACAAGTTTCCATCCTGTGATTTAGTGCGCAAAACTGAGACCAAACTTGAGGTCGAATTACGTGTTCCACACAATCAGAGCTCAATCAGCGCCGACAACCGTGAAGTACTCACTCCTAGCTGTAAATGGGACAGTCTAGAGTAGGTTAACGTGAATCAACCAGGTTCTTGTCTCGGCGTGGCCCAGAATGATGGGGTAAGGAGGCAATCTGTGTTTGATTCTTGTTGCTGCTCCTCGGCTAGGGGGAAAAAACCTCGACAATTGCTCGTTGTGTGCCATTATTCTTCTGGGATCTACGGGGTAACGCTTGCACTACAGTTGAGACTTCGGGTGTAGTCTCAATCATTCACGGGTACGCTGGAGACGGGGGCAGCCATCTTTCAGGTCTTGTCTACGACTACCCACCCTCTTACTTGTGTGAAATATTTCTGACAACGGTGAAAGTGTTGATTGGCAGAACTGATTGGAAAGAACAGACAGGCATAAGAGCAGATTGACAGAAGGGCAGACAAATGAAACGTAAGATAGATGGGAGGAGAGACAGACGAGCAAACAGGCCTGTTTAAGTACTAATAATGAATGAGAAAGTGCTGAGGATTAGGTATAATTCTGGTCATGTGTTGTCTGGTCACAGAACGTACACGCGGCGATAAGTTGAAAATATGTTGTCAGCTGCCGTGAAAGTGACAAGTGTTATATGGAACCCATACCGGTGTATGTATGTGAGACATGAACAATAATCTGACTTGCTGAGAAAGATCGCATGCCTTTCTTTATGTGATTTTTCAATGCATGCGTGTGTGATTGAACAATTAAATTATTTGAATAACGAAGACACAAACAATAGATTGCACCGATTTATTGCCTGACATATTTCCCTGCATCTCATCAGATACATACTGCAGAAATCATACAGCTTAAAGTAATTAGATACATCCTTAAAACTGAAATTAGTTGAGTTAAGAACCGACATCACTGCACTCAGGACATTCCCATACGTGCTCCGTCCCCTCGTTCAACAGACAACGAAGAGTCACACTACTAATCGTTCCCACCACTATCTGATTAAAAGTTCTCCTGGTCTTACCTCTCAGTTTTAGATTCTTCCAGAACCCCTGCCGATCCCCCGCAATCTCATTCTTTCCACATATGGGTTCTCAGTCTGTTCCTCCGCCTTCTCCACCTGGTCCCAAAAGCGCACGACCATCTCCCCCTTGTCCATAGGCAATCCGCCACCAATAGGTGCATTCCCTGCTAGCCTATCTGCCTATTCATTCCCCCTCACCCCCGCATGGCCAGGGCAAAATATCCATACAATTCTCTGTGACCTATGAAGCAACAAGAGCCATTCCACACGAAACATTCCTTTCTCCACCTTACTAAGCATACTATTTGAATCCATAATGAATACGACGTGTGTTGCAGTAGTCTCCTCCAGCCAAGGGAATGCCGCTGTTACTGCCTCCACGTCCATTCTCATACTGTAGGTCGTAGTCTCATATGCCAGACTCTCCTTTTTCAAGCCTCGTCTATTAACCTTTGCAATAAAGCCCCAACCACTACGTCTGTTTGTCACCACAGACCCATCGGTGTAGATGACTATGTCACCTTGATGTGTGTTACTCTGGATCAGCTGTTGCACTTCAAACTCATTGCGGCCCGTTGCCTTAAAACTGAAAAATACAGCACATATTTAAACACTGTAATTTCAATTGTCTACCATGGTAATTTTAAATTGACTATCATGTCGTTTTGATTGTTAAAATGGGCTTCTGTAAATTAATGGCGATCGGTTCGCCAGCTTTAACATGTGTCATCCAAATTATATATCTATGAGCTGTGTATCACGGTTATATATCTATGCGCTTTCCATCCAAATTATATATCTTTGAGCTTTCTATCCAATGTATATATCTATGAGTTGTCTATACCATATTATATATCTATGAGCTGTCTATTCATTGGCACCTTGCGTCTTGACAGATTGATAGTTTGTTACGTTGTGCTTCAGAAAGGCATAATAACTACAGCCCATGGCGGTAGCGAATTTGACTGATCAGACCAATTCGCGCTGTAAATGTTCGTCTAAAATGGATGCATGTGAACATATGGTCATTTTCACAATCGTTCACATTTTTACGTCTCACACGCTCAGTGTGTGACCTATCTGCAATCATTTTCTCCTTTGACTATTTCATTTCTGATATTTGCCCTCCGTGCTAAACGTTCAGCGACAATCTGCTCCCAATGTGCATTATCAATGCCTGTATCAATCATGTCCCGCTTATACACATCTTTGTATCATAGTAGAGGCCGACCCTGAGATCTCTTACTCATCTGTAGTTCACCAAAAAAAGATGTCCTTTGGTATTCTACCATAATCCATCCTCCTAACGTGTCCTATCCTCTAAGTCTACGAAGACTGAGCATTGAAACACACCGTCACATAACCTGATCTTTCCAATACTTCAGTATTTGTGATTTTCTCTTGACACCAAGTATTCTTCGCAGACACCGCATATGAAAGCTGTTTAAGCGTTTCTCTTGGTGTGAGTAAGTTGACCAGGCTTCACTGCCATAAACGAGTACTAAGGACACAGGCTTGATAGACAAGGACTTTTGTTTTGGCAGTAAGCTTCCTGTTCTCCCAGACTCTTTTTGTTAACCTGTTCATCTGTCACAAAATAGACCACCGTGTTAACCAGTGATGACAATAAAGGCGTTTGGATTAACGACATGTTCGAGGCCACAGGTTGTTTCAAAAATACAGAAAAAAAGTCTGGTTGCAGCTGCACGTGGTTACATCTGGTCGAAAAAATAGGAACATTCGGTGGTGAGTGAGATGAATCATACACCCTTTGAAGTTGATAAACAGTCCCGTCTGTCATTTAGAGTTTCCGGACATCAAGCGAAATGGCGGCTGTGATTGTCACCACTCGACAGAAGATTGGCGGCTTGTTATTGAAAACTATTGTTGGGACCATACAGTAACTCGCTTGCTTGTTTTGGATGTCAAAACATGGGAGGACGAATCTGACATTGATTAAGCCAGGGGAGATAGATTCTGACAATGGAGGATCTGCCCATAATAACACCTGTGTGGACATAAAGAATAACGTCACGTGACAAATTTAGGCGTTTTGCCAAAAACCCGATTTGGGGACAACTAGTGTAACTCGAAACGTTGATCTAGGTAGACGTGCTTTGGCAAGGCAGTTAGGGAGTTAAGAACATCTAACGTGTGCGGGATTAATTAGATTTATTTTACACGTGCCTGTCATGGCAAACTTAGATGTGATTGAGTAAACTGCAGTGCCGTATAAGGTTTCCCTCTGGTCGGGATAAAGAACACAGAACAATTGTAAAAATCCGATCCCGAATGAAATTATGATGCAGAAAGATTGGCCAGCAACGTTCTCAATGGGTCTATAATGAATAATTTGATCAACATTGCTCAGTGGAGCTGAAATGGTAAAGTATCCTACAGATAAGTACCGAGTGAGTTGTAGGTCATACCAGTCTTTAACACACCAGTAGTGATGGATGTTCAGTCCACGTATGACGAGAACAGTAGCGACTGATGTTCACATTGGAGGAAAGATAACATTAAGTGTAGTTGTTCCATGTATCAAGGAAATCATAACCTTCAGACAATATCTAGAAAATAAAGACCATCTATTTTAGTCTAGATACAATGACTGTTTAAGAGTGAAAACTATAGAACATTCGCAGGAAGGATAAACGTCATGTTCATAGGACAGTGTTCCATGATTTTTTTTTTCACTGCGCAGGAATTATGAAGTCTGAGTTTCTATAAACTATTAGGAACAGTTGTGTTAGGAACAAACATAGTATCGTTCACGGATTTATATTTGAATGGGAATCAGATCTCATGGTCGTCAGAGCTCCTGGAGGAGGACATGTCTGGAGAGAAGGACACGACGTCGGTGAGGTCCATTGTGCTGATTCTTGTGATGTCGTGTAATCCTTGCCATGATGAATGGACTCTGATAATGAACTCTGTGGTCTGACCTATACAGTTTCATTAGAATACACGACACACATTTTCTTCGCATACACGTCTCATATACGGTTACACTTTTCTTTTAATAAATTAAGCTTTATTAATATTTAGAAGCAAGAGTTGTTGAATATGTTGCGTTGGGGGAGAATGAGAGGGGGCATAGTACGACAGTGAGAGAGTGATAGGAAAAGGTGTCCACGGGCTGATGGAGTGTGTTGGACGGAAGCTGTGGATTCTCCAGGATATTGATAAGGGAAAAAAAAATTTAAAATTTGTGGGGTTTTTTAAATTTCCCTCAATCCGGGACGACCCCTTTAAAGGAAGACACGACATCATCGTTGCTGCTGTTTTAACCAAACCCTGTTTTGTTTTTTTTTGTTTTTAGGGATAATTTTCTTTTTACCCCCTGACCTACATGTGTAAAATGGTTTTACTATCTCCAGTTCGGCGTCGTAAATTTAAAGTTTTTAAGGTATTTTTGAGTTGCATGTCCTTCACAGAACGTAGCAGTCAACCCCAGCATTTTCGCTGTTCGTGATTCCTGGGCAGTTTTTTACGTTTCGGGTAGTTTCCCATTGCTTTCTGAAAAAACCGGCTCCTATCCCTTTTCGAAAAAAAACCAGCACAGCTACTTTTTCGAACCCGGGTATACGAGCTCACAACCCGCGTTCGCAACCCCTTAGCCTCAGAGACAGATTTTGTCTAATTTTTTAAACCCAAAATTTTAGAACAAGCATTGGATAAGCAGATATTTAGACGTTTGTAATTCTTTCTCAGAATGGGTCGTAATTTCAGCTTCATCTGCGAACAGAAACTCTCAGTTTCAGTCCCTTTTCCTAATTTTGTTTCTTCAATCTCTGGGCATTGTAGAGGCCACCATCTGACGGGGGTTTAATGTATAAAACACCATCCTGATCACCAAAGGCATATTTCAGTAAAAGTGAAAAGTATATTCCAAAGAGGGTGGCAGCTATTTACAAAACCCCTTATTTAAATTTCCCCACTTTTTTTAAAAACTCTTCTGAAGCTGCACCATAAAACTTGAGTATAACCCTTAAATGCCTGGGGGAAACGATTCAAAATTTGGAGAGAAGATTTGGTAGCAGCCGATCTTTTTTTGTGCATTGAACAGACCCTCACGACCTGACCAAATCAAATGCCATTGTGAGGTCGATGAAGGCATTTAAACAGTGGTTGATTCTGTTCAGGGCCCATTTTTTTTTGCATTTGTTGCAATGAAAATTTATATCAATGGTAACTGGTTCTGTCGGAAGTCACACTGTGATTCGGGGTGGGAACTTGATCTCCCAGGACTTGAAGTCTCCCAAACAATTCTGGCAAATATTTTCCCCCAACAAACACAGAAGTGAGATCCCCCCTTAGTTGTTGCAGCCCTCTCGATAAACCCTTGTTCTTGTCAATGTTATGATTTTGAACCTTGAAAATCCCGGGGGAAATTGTCCTTCTCGCCAGCAGAGCTCTATTAGCTGAGGGTCTGTAATGAGTGTGTTTTGCCCACCCCTGAAAACCCTTTTTTGGGAAAATCCCATTATAAAAAGAGCAGGAACTCAAAAAGGACTGGTTGATCTAAAATAGACAAAGTTTAATTCTTTCTGATGACAAGTCAGCCTCTTCTCCTCTCAAAGGCTTGATGTAACTCTCCAGTAAAAGGCCGGATCCAAACTCCCCTTTTGCCAACCCAATACTTTCACGATTGAGCATCTCTCCCCGTTTTCCCAGTCTCAATGCTCAATCGTGCTGTATCTGTTTCCCACTAGATCCTAATAATACCCCAGTACTCCATTACTGTTACACCTCCCCATGTTTGTTAAAAATTTTCCTTTTTAAAGGAAAACTCTTTTACTCCTATTTCCTCTTACTCTATTCCCTTTTTTTTCCTTACTTTTTCCACAGTTCCTCTAATTTTCCCCCAAACCAACTCCAATTTAAAAGAATATTCATTTCTTTAACTTTTTCCCCTGCTATATAGTCAACCCCCTTCTTCTTCGTTTCTGGCCCTTCAAAAAAACCAAACATATTTACATATAACCTTTAAATCTCAACTTTATACAACACATCAAACATCATAACACGTCTTCTTAAATACTCCTTCTTCTCTTCATAAGGGCAATCTGCTTAAAATTTAAAACCGCTACACCAACTCCTTATTTTTATCACCAACGCTACTAATCCCCCACTTTCAACTAACCTAAAATTTTATTTTTCACACGATAGGAAGACAAAGAATCGGTGGCCACCGGATTTAAAAAAAACAGTAAAAACTCTTCCAACAAAGACCACACTCAGCTACATCACACCCCCCCTTTACCAAACCATACTCCTTTACCCTCCATGTCTTTTGAGACTTTATGTAATAAAGTCTAAAACCCACACTCACCTAAATCACACACCTTTACCACTCATTATGGTAAACGTTTACGTGCTATCTACACCCATCAAAAACATTATTCACACCCAAATTTGGGTCTATATATTACAGACACTACTACTTTTATGCCCTCTGAACCTTACTTCAACCTCTCATTTTAATGTAAACCACAAAACAATATCCCAGGACAAAAATTAAAAAAATCTATTTTCCTTTAAGACCTTTTTCCAACATTATACACATCCCCTCACATAACTAATCTTCCCTATACCTCACTCAGAATCTCTCTCGCCAAAATTTTAGGCCCCCCTTACGTCCATTTTTTTGGGGGCAATCTATTAAACCTCCACTTTATGCCGTCATCAACAGCAAAAAAAACTACTCCCAACTCCTGTCTGTGACTGCTTGCAATCAACTTTATCTCAGTCCATATAATACGGACCCTCAAAAAAAACCCATGTCATTATGTCTCCACTATGTTCATTTCTAAAACACACTTACACCCCTTTATTATTGAAATTTTAAATCCACAGTGCCCAAATCAAACATGGACCCAAATTCATGTTTACTCTTCGTCTGGGGAAATTTTCTTATTCTTCTATAACCCAGCAATCTCGTGTATATCATGGCTCTTCTGCCCCCCCGGAAACTATTTTCCCAAAAACTTTTCTCAGCTTTACCCCACTAAATTATTCTTTAAATCTTTTCTTCTCCCATTTTTGGCTTCTAATCCCATATATTTCTAATTAAGGCTTACTTTAGTGATCTCAAAAGGGTTTCCCATAACCTTTTTAAACTTGTGTAGTAAGCTCTTTTCTTATGCTTCCAGCATTTCATGACCATATCAACCTCATTAGCTGTTTAAACCACAGCCAAAAAAATACCCATGAATTACTTTTTACAAAGAGAATGTTTTCTCTCTATTAGCTCTCCTTTAGTTTTTTTAAAATCTTTTCTGAAGGGAAGGGTCCTAATTAAAGCCCCCTTTGTATTGTCTTTTTTCGAAAAAACCCTGAAATTTTAAACATAACTTAATTAACTACTATTTAACATACAAAACAGCGAAATAAAATCACAACAGGACATCCCCCCCCCCCCCCCCCCCCCAAATTTTTGTAAAATCATTTTGTTTCCCCGAAAACTCAACTAAAAGTATGTGAGGGTAGTGATGATGATGGTGACGATGATTAAAATAATACAAATAATCCTAATCTATTGTTACCTACTACTACTGGTCTTTTTTTACGGACCAGTATTTTTTATCCAAAAATCTACGAACACAATAATCCTATTTTAAAATAATAACAATCATTTTACAGGACCAAATAAAGAAAAAAAAAAAACATTTTATACATGAGGCATCAACACTAAAACTCCACAAAACAATTGTCTTCTTGCAAAAGGGGAAGGTTTTAAAAAAAAAAAATTCCCCTTTTAAAATTTAAACTACGTACAGTGGCCCATCCTCTTTGGGCCCTTCTATATTAATCACTGTAACACATATTTCTTCCTACAATTCATACCTATTTTGTTATAAAACAAAACCTTTCAATGTCAAGCTTTAAATTTCCAAAATACTTATATACAATACTATATATATCTATTTTGTTATCTACAGATCATTATAACGCGGAACAATACTTGTTCCCCCTCAACCAAAATCACTACTAAACAACTGACCGTTTTTTTCTGGAAGTCAAACATTGATTATCTCCCCTCACAATTTTCTATCTTTTTCCACCTAACTCCTAATACATCATAACATCTAAAATATCCTCATAAAACAAGCACTGTAAACTACGTTATTCCCAAAGTCATCTAATGTACCAGCCATTTATCTACTTATTACTTAACCTGGGCTCGGCACACTAATTTTTTCCCATGGCTTTGTACCCAAAAATCACTACTGTTAACTACAGTTCTCCACCACGCTACTCCCATCAAAAGAACTTGTCTATTTACTATAGACCTCTCACCAAAACAAATAATTCTACTTCTAATTTTCTCGTCTACCCGACGAAATTTCTTCAAATTCTCCACGACTACTCTAAGCTATCCTCCAGTCTTTCCTAGCATTTTTGTATCGTGACGATAATCAAACCGGTCAACCTCCTCGGAACACGTTCTCCAACATTCATTTTACTAACCTTTTTTACCTTCTTATCTTTCACTCTTATATATCGGAAATTTTTTCAGAATGCAACCCACGCCCCTTATAATGACAGCAGACCTCTCTTTTCCCCGTTCCTGTTAAGAATACTAAAAATGTTTTTTGAAACATCATTCAGAAGTTAACTCCGTTTTCGTCATACAACTTCCATAATTTCCTTCCAACGTCAGATATTCTACGAAAAAAATCACAACATTCCATCCCTTTTTTTTCTATCTCTCAATTTTTTCATACTCAGGGTTTCCCCGGTTTATCAAAGTCACTTTTCAACCACTCTTCTCATATTCACAAAAGGACAATGACACACAACCTCGCTCTCATCTCACGCCTACTCTCGCATCGCGACAACCTAAAAGTCTCCATACTATTACTACAAAAAAAACACTTCAGACGCCACCTCAACATTCCAGCAATCATTCACCACAATCTACACGTATTGATCTCCTCTACACACATTGACACAAGACATATCAACGCCACTCTTAATCTATGTATTTTACTTAGGCGAGGGCATCACACCTCTCTCCTACTTCCTTCATCACGACGAACACCTGTCTGATACAGTTATACTCACGTAGAACAACGCCAACCAGACGAATTTTTTCCAGAGGGCTTTTTCAATTCACTGCTTTCTTATATCTCTACTTTACTCAATCACTCACTCCTATAGAAGGTCAGATCCTATACATTACCTCTCGCAAGGGTTTTATCGCTTTCACAGCACTATTTACTATCTCTTCAAAACAAACTTCATTCCAACAGGTCACTAATCTCGTAACTATTATTCTATACTTCTCCACACAACAACTTTCTTCTTTCTCCGCAAGAAAGACGTCACTCATTTTTTTAAGCATTCCCTTCTACAGTCTTTTACTCTTAATATTCTCGTGTTCAACTGGCTATTTTACAAAAAGGATACTCAGTTCCTCCTCAATCTATATCTCCTCACCCGACACCCCGGTTCCTTATCAACTATTATACTTACTTCTCAAAAACCCCCAAACGAAATTATCTCAGACATCACGTCATAGCTTTGAGTCAAAACCCTTTCTAATACGAACATTCATACTTAATTTATCTCTCACCCTCTACTAATTCTGTGCTGAATCCACCCTATTTTACTTTAAATTTTCTCTCCCTACATCGTAACCAAACAGAAGATATCCTGTATTACGTAATCCACGTGGAATATCATTTGCCGTAAATCTCTAGCCTCAACAACACCCTCGACTATTCTGTACCATGCGATACTACACCAACAAAATTCATCTGCCTATTTTAGAAGCTCATATAGCTATATGCTCAAATCGCAATTCTTCTCATAAACCAAAAATATTCCATTTTCCTTCCTCACCCAAGGAATTTAACCGTTATAGAGTGTGTCTAAATTAAATACTTTATTGTCTCTCAATACATTAACCCGTCTTTCTCTTATAATGTCATCTTCATATCTGTTTTCAACTTATTAAAGTACTCAGGTCTTAAGGTCCTAAGGTCTTCTATTTTTCTTAAGTCACTTTTGGGCCCTTGAGTAAATTCCCGCTATCTGTCTACCACTATTTTCTTCTTAAAAGAGTTCTTTTTATTTCCTTTATTTGCGTCAGTCTGCTCACTGTTTCCTGTGTACCTTACGTAACGTTTTTTACCTCCCCATTTCGTCTTCAGATGACACACTAAAAATAGTTCCCCCATCAGATTCATTATAGTAGTTCACGCAGCCACGTCGACTCCATTCCCATAGTCGCCTTTAGAACGTCTGATTTTTTTCTCTTTCTCGGGCTTCGTCCCTTAGCCTTCCCTATTTCTTTCATACAAACCAGTACCCACAGAGTCACTAACCAAAACTCTGTCCGTCTGTCCACCAGTAACTATTTCCCTATGAGGGAACATCACGCTTCGATTCAGGATCTGCTCGTAGTGCAACACTCTCATTCTCCGAATCATCAGTAATAATATCTGTTTCAGCATCACTATAATATTCGGCTGTAGGAATATCTTCTCCGTAACTTGAATTCTGACAGCTAATATTCCACACCATTTTTGGGGAAATTTGTTTCCTGTCTATAGCTGAAGAACTTGACATGGCACTACCTCTATTTACAATCATACTATTCCTTTCCTTAATACTTTTCTTCATTGGTTTCCTTTCGTCCTTGGTTTTCGTATGTCTATCTTTCTTACCTTCAACTTTGTCTCCCTTAGTCAAATGAGTTGGTTTTGACTGAGTTTCTATTAAGTCAGTTTGACTTCCCTTTTTTATCTTGCCGGCTGGTTGTACCTGGGCCTTTTTTCTACTGTTTTCCTGAGTCTGTGTACTATTTTCTATCGTATTACCTGCCTGCGTCTGTGTCTCTCGGTTTCTTTTTTCCTTACTAATACCGTCGTCTTCTTTTCCTGTCCACTAGTCACATTCGCAACCATTTTAGGATTAATCTGTATTTTATTTACAGGTTCAACTCTGTCTCTTACACCTGAGTTTAGATATTGTCTTTGTCTTTTTTCAAACCATTCGTCACGTTTTTTTTTTAGCGCTTACAGTATAGGAGGCCCAAATCCCAGAACAGTCTCTCTCATGCCCATTTCTGTATCTCTGATCATTATACCAGCTCCTAACCCTAGTCATCTTTGGATTAACATAAATGCTTCTATACTGCCCTCTATTTTCATTAACTAGTGGCTGTCCTCGGCTATTCTTGTTGTTCCTTTTTATCTCATTACCCCTTACATTAGTTGTTTTACTCTGTAACCAGTGTACGAAAATTCTACCTCGCTGACTGCCACCCTTTTAAATCTCCTAACCATGCAGTCACGCGTCCTAAGTCTCTGCTCAGGGGCATTTTTACTCTTTATGCTATCTCAGCCTAAAAACAATATCTTCTTCTATATGCTTCTTAGTACCTGGAAAAAACAAACTTGTCTTGAGCTCAGCCGAAATAATTCTCTACTGTGCCGTGATGAATCTGCCTGCTGAAATATTCTTAAAAAGAGCAAGAAACACAATTGCAATTTCCTAATTTAAGAAAACACAATTTACTTGTTTTGTTTTAAAAAAGTTCAGTCGTTTCTATGTTTATGAATCACCCCAATTTTTTCCCTGATTCTGTTTCCTGATCCAAGCACGTACTTTCCTCGACTCGCCGTCAGATTAAGTTCGAACACCAGGAGCCTGCGTCAGCTGAAAAACAGTCGCGGAGTTCAGGTAGCAGAGTTCAGGCAGTCTGTCTCTTCCCCCAGGTAATTTCGTCACTTCTCTTGGGATGCCTGGATAATCTTCAACCCCCGGTTGGGTCCCTTCTGAGATTTCTAGCCTTTGCTTTCACCCCGGGTGGGGTACATCATCGACGTTTGAGGATCAGGATCAGCCAACGGCCTAGTGATAGTTTGATGTTTGATTGCTTCAAACAAAATATGGCCCAATCAACTGAAAAACGAGGTATTTATATGCTGTCCTGATATTTCATGATCACCTCCATTAATTTGACCTGATTACACGTACTTTGGAAGAGTTCTGATTGTATGTGAGAAATTCTTACAGTCTTTAATTTAACCTTGAAACTTTAATTGGAGGCAAGGGGTCAATTTGAGGGAGCTATTTGAAATTTCTCGCTCACCTGTAAGAAAAAATGTTCAGACTGAATTGACCTTCTACGGAATTCTTGAATTCTTGTTCTGACCGACAAAATGTTCAGACTGGATTGCTGGATTGCTCCTTTTTCCAAAGTTCCGTGAAGTCTAGACAGCAAGTTTCAAATCGATCAGACACGATCAGAACGATGTATGGCAGCGGCTTTGATGGCTCTTCGGAGGTGATAATTCTAGACAACGGCTATGGTAAGCCTTGAAAACGTTAAAATTCAGGCACCGTCCATGTTAAGCCTCTTGCGCAAAAAAACTGCAGAACGGCGGCTATGACAAGCCTCTTGATTTGTGAGCTCTGAAAAGTGACGGTTATACTAAGCCTCTTGACGCTAATTTAATTGTTATCTCAAGTCTTGAAAAAGACTTACAGAGGACCACCCCTGGGCGGGCTTTTGGCCTCTGTATTCACAGATAACTGAATTTTACAATTTACTGGCCATCTTTTGAGTGCGCCTTATTACGTTCACTAGTTGTTTCTCAACGTGCCGCAAGTGTTTCTGGTTACTTATAGAATTGGAGCATGGAACATCTTCTCCGCGATGTTATTCGGCATTACTTCGCGTTGTTTTTTTTTAATATCAACCGGACTATATCAGGTTCTCATCCTCGGTCTACGGCACCATTTCGAGTCCTATAACAGAGCGAGGAGACTCAACAAGACTGTGTTGATCTTAATATAGACAAAGTTTAATTCATTCTGATGACAAGTCAGCCTCTTCTCCTCTCAAAGGCTTGATGCTAACTCTCCAGTCAAAGGCCGGATCCTAACTGCCCTTGCCAACCCAATACGTCACGATTGAGCATCTCTCCCCGCTTTCAGTCTCAATGCTCAATCGTGCTGTATCTGTTTCCCACTAGATCCTAATAATACCCCAGTACTCCATTACTGTTACACCATCCTTACCTGGGGCCTTGCCAGATGCAAGTTCATTAACGGCACACTTAACTTTTGTTATGGTGGGAAATGTGTCCAGGTGGTCAAAAGTTGGCAGGGAATCTTTTGCATCGAGGGCATCATCCGCTAGTTTGGTCTCGCTTGAGTAAAGCTCCAAGTAGTGCTCTACCCAGCTATCCATCTGCTGTTTCTTATCAGTGATGATTTCTCCAGTGAAGGTTTTCATTGGTGCACTTCTTTTGATTATTGGACTATAGGCCTTCTTTATTCCTTCATACGTGCTGCTCATTCATTGGCACCTTTCCGTCTTGACAGACGATAGTTTGGTACATTGTGCTTCAAAAAGGCTTAATAACTACGACCCATGGCGGTGGCGAGTGTGGCTGGTAAGGCCAATTCTTGCTGCAAATGTTTGCCCACAGTAGATGCATGTGAAAACATGGTCATTTCCACCATTTTGCACCATCTTACGTCTCTCACGCTCTGTGTGTGCTTTATCTGCAATCATTTTCTCCTTTGTCTTTATTCCATTTCTGATAGTTGCCCTCCATGCAACACGTTCAGCGGCGACTTGCTCCCAATGTGCATTATCAATGCCTGTATCAATCATGTCCCGCTTACACACATCTTTGTATCGTAGTAGAGGCCGACCCTGAGATCTCCTACCCGTCTGTAATTCACCAAAAAAGATGTCCTTTGGTATTCTACCATCATCCATCCTCCTAACATGTCCTATCCATCTAAGTCTACGAAGACTGAGCATGGAATACACCGTCACACAACCTGATCTTTCCAATACTTCAGTATTTGTGATTTTGTCTTGCCACTTAATACCAAGTATTCTTCGCAGACACCGCATATGAAAGCTGTTTAAACGTTTCTCTTGGCGTGAGTAAGTTGTCCAGGTTTCACTGCCATAAAGAAGAGTACTAAGGACACAGGCTTGGTAGACGAGGACTTTTGTTTTGGCAGTAAGCTTCCTGTTCTCCCAGACTCTTTTTGCTAACATGTTCATTGTTGTTGCTGCCTTGCCAATCCTGATGTTGATTTCCTGATCGAGGGATAATTTGCTATTTACCTCTGATTCCTAGATATGTAAAATGGTCTACTATCTCCAGTTCGGCGTCGTCAATAAAGATTGATGGTACACCATGTGCACCTTGTGACATAATCTGTGTCTTCTTTTTGTTAATTGTTAAACCAAATTCAGAACAAGCATTGGAGAATGCAGATAGTAGATGTTGTAATTCTTCCTCAGAGTGGGTCGTAATCGCAGCATCATCCGCAAAAAGCAAATCTCTGATTAGTACCCTCCTAATTTTGGTCTTGGCCTTCAATCTCTGAGCATTATAGAGGCCACCATCTGAGCGTGAGTGAATGTATATACCGTCATCCTGATCACGAAAGGCATATTTCAGTAGAAGTGAAAAGTATATCCCAAAGAGGGTGGGGGATAGTACACAACCTTGCTTAACTCCACTCTTGATTTCAAACTCTTCTGAAGTTGAGCCATCAAACTTGATTATACCCTTCATGCCTGTGTGGAACGATTCCACAATGGACAGAAGAGTTGGTGGGCAGCCAATCTTCTTTAGTGCTTTGAACAGACCCTCACGACTGACCAAATCGAATGCCTTTGTGAGGTCGATGAAGGCAATAAACAGTGGCTGATTTTGTTCCCGGCATTTTTCTTGCATCTGTCGCAATGAGAATATCATATCAATGGTAGACCGGTTCTGACGGAAGCCGCACTGTGATTCGGGGTAGACTTGATCTCCCAGGACTTGAAGTCTGCGCAGAACAATTCTGGCAAATACTTTCCCAACAATACACAGAAGTGAGATACCCCTATAGTTGTTGCAGTCGCTCCGAACGCCCTTGTTCTTGTACAGCGTTATGATGTTTGAATCTTTGAAATCCTGTGGGACTTGTCCTTCTCGCCAGCATAGCTCTATTAGCTGGTGGATCTGTAGAGTGAGTGTGTCTTGCCCACTCCTGATTACCTCTATTGGAATCCCATCCTTACCTGGAGCCTTGCCAGATGCAAGTTCATTTATAGCACACTTAACTTCTGTTATGGTGGGAAGTGTGTCCAGGTGGTCAAGAGTTGGCAGGGCCTCTATGGCGTTGAGGGCATCATCCGCTAGCTTGGTCTCACTTGAGTAAAGCTCTAAATAGTGCTCTACCCATCTATCCATCTGCTGTTTCTTATCAGTGATGATTTCTCCAGTCAAGGTTTTCAGCGGTGCACTTCTTTTGATCATTGGACCACAGGCTTTCTTTATCCCTTCATACATGCTTCTGATGTTTCCCTTATCACTTGCGATTTGAATGGACTCACATAACTTGATCCAATAGTCATTCGCACACTGCCTGGCAGCCTTTTGCACATCCTTCCTTGCTTGCTTCAGCTCACTCAGAGTGTTACGCGTTGGTCTTTCCTTGTTTCTTAAGAGAGCTATCTTCTTTTATCAATCAAGGGCTGCAGTATCTGGCTGTTTGCCGCAAACCAGTCCTGCCTCTTATGATCCACAGTGCCGTAAACCCCTACCGCTGTTTTATAAATAGTTTCCTTAAGTTTACTCCATTTATCATTTACTATACAATTTTCTGATGTATCAGTGAAAGCGTCTTCAAGTTGCTGTTGAAATTCAAAGCACTTTCCAGGATCGTGAGTGTTAATAATATTAATCCTGGGGCTAGATTTGTGTTTAGCTGTGTAGATTCTCTTTGGTCTCAGTCTAACCCTTGCAACAACCAAAGAATGATCTGTATCACAGTCAGCACTGTGGTAACTTCGAGTTAATGATGTATGGTTCAGATGTTGTCTCCGTGTGATAATGAAGTCCAGCTGATGCCAATGGCCGGATCTTGGATGTTTCCATGTGACCTTATGCAACTCTTTTGTTTTAAAAAAGGAGTTTGTAATACATAGGTCATTTCTAGTGCAATGCTCCAGCAGCCTTTGCCCATTATCATTCATGCGACCGATGTTGTATTTTCCAAGGCACACTGGCCATGAACTCGAGTCCTTGCCCACACGAGCATTGAAATCACCGAGCATATAAATGTAGTCGGATTTTGGAACTGCTTTGATCACAGAGTCTAGCTGCTCATAGAACGTATCCTTCACATCATCAGAGGAAGCGAGTGTCGGTGCATATGCAGTGATAATGGTGGCAAATCCACAAGAGGTTGCCAAGCGCAGGGATAATAATCTTTCATTACCTCCAGCTGGGATATCAATCATTCCCAGTAGCGAATTCTTCACTGCAAAGCCCACACCATGTTGCCTTTTTTCTGCCTGCCCTCTACCCTTCCAAAAAAAGGTGTAATTGTTTTCCCTGAGTGACCCTTCCTCAGCGAGGCGAGTCTCCTGCAGGCCAGCAATATCAATGTTAAGACGATTGAGTTCAGCATCAATCACAGCCGTTTTTCTCACATCGTCAATATTTGTCAAGTCAGTGGAAAATCCTGGACACATGGTTCTTACGTTCCAGGTTGCAAGCCGTAGCTTGAGGTTTCTATTATTCTTTTTATTAGTACCTGGTGCATTGGTTTTACAGCCTGCGATTCAGATTTTGTCCTAGCCCCAAGCACCCATTGAAGCAGGCAGGCTGTGGCGGATCAGCACCCAATTGGCCGGGGGCTGCCCAGCTTGAGGCGGGCGGTAGCTGATCAGTGACACCTGTAGGTGTCTCCCACCGTCAGAGGCAACGCGTGGCGCCCCATGTCTACGCCAACTGACAAGGACTTATAACCCGTAACAGTTGCCTCTCGCTTTGATTCCGAGACCGGTTAAGACCAGGGATGGAGTTATTGCCTCTCCATAGCACAAAGCCTGGGCTAAAATAAAGAAACCATGTGTTGCCCATGCAACATGATCCCTCTCTCGGCCTGCCTAGTTCACTCCAGAGGAAAGTTGACACCTATACATCTAGAACAAGACAAGCTGCAGAAGCTGCCGGATCAGCAAAGCAATGCTCTAACTGTCCGCCTGTCGGAGCTTCGATCCTAGACCAGCTGCCAACCAAGGCTTAGGGCCTGGTCTGCCCTGCCATGACTATTTTGTCTTTGGGTTGCATTTCCTCGCACCAGGATAAGGCTTGTACCCTCCCAATTGCGCTCTTCCGCCCGAAGCCGTTGGCACAATGTGGGGTGTCGGGTTTGGTAAGCGCCGCCCAACATTCGGCGCTGACAGAAAGCAGGTAGTACCGTCTACTGTCATACGGTAGCTCAGTCATATCTGACTAAGACCTGACTCATGACGTGCTGCTAATATTTCCCTTATCACTTGCATTTTGAATGTACTCGCATAACTTGATCCAATAGTTGTTTGCACTGGCAGCCTTTTGCGCATCCTTCCTAACTTGCTTCAGCTCACTGAGACTATTTCGCTGTCTATACCTTATTATATATCTATGAGCTGTCTATACCAAATTATATATCTATGAGCTGTCTATACCAATGATATATCTATGAGCTGTCTATACCAAATGATATATCTATGAGCTGTCTATACCAAATGATATATCTATGAGCTGTTTGTCCAAATTATATATCTGTGAGTTGTATATACCATATTATATATCTATGAACAGTCCATCCAATTATATCACTCTGAGATGTCTATCCAGTTTGGCACAAATTACACGTCTATACAAGTTGTAACACAAATGTAGATTTGCATAAACTGGGCCAGTTTATATGCGGATCTCAGTTCAGGTCAAGTAGTTTGGCGCGCACTCCGACATAGCCAGATTTAGCTTGGAGAAGGCCGTTAAAACTCTCGTTAGTGTGGGTGATCTTAACGGCAACCACGGCGACAAACTGTTGGCAACCCGAGGCGTCTCTGTGTGACTGTCGTCGTAAGGATTTGGAAAACAAAATCTTGGTTGTTTGGATCACAGACCGGCTTTGCTTAATAACAGCCACAAGCAATAACTTAGCTACGTTTATCAGATTGTGTGTTTTCTTCTCTTTCAGTCACCCAGAGCAAGTGAATAACTAATTTAACTCCAGTCTGGATATTTTCGAGGTGAAATTTCGTGACTATTTCCACAGGATAAATGTAATAAAATTAGCTGATCATGAAATAGACAACACAATGAAGTAAACATTATTGGGGACAACTACAGATTGTAGAATATAGGAAATGGAATATACTTCTGCAATATAAAAAAAAGTATAGGGGTCAGAAATAATGAATAGAATACAGGGGAAATTATCACAGCCATCAACAGGGAGAGTATATCATGGGATGGAAGTTGATGGAACGTAGGAAATATAGTTTGGAGTCAGTTTGGAGTTAACAGACAGTAAAATAAGGAAACATAATTCGAGCCAGAAATAGATACTAGAATATAGGAAACATTATGTGAACCAGAAATTCATTCATTCAATAACATTTCCTTTGCAGAACTTCGCTCCCATAACAACCATCTGGAAACTTCTCGGTCATAAGATGCCCCGCTTCCGATACACTCATATGGAGATCATCTGCCACATCCTGCACCCATCTTCTCTTTGGTCTTTCTCTTTTTCTTTCCCGGGCATATACCTCTCCTGATTGTTCTTTCCAAACTTTCATGACTTTTCTAGCGACGACAATATTTCAATTTTCTTTGTTTTAACCGTCTTCAGTAGCCAACCGTCTTCAGTATTCAGTTCTTTTCGTATGGATGCATGTTTCTTTTCTGTATCCAAGATATTTTTAGAACTCGTCTATAACATATATATTGAAAGACATGTATGTGCTGTTCAGCTTGTTTAGTAAGTGTCCAAGTCTCACAAGTGTATGTTGCAGTGAAAAAGATGCATGCTCTTAAAATCTAATGTTTGTCTTTCTATCTGTCCAATCCAATTTATTCATTTGTTTTAGTTTCTGATGAGCAATAGATATTCTCTTTAAATTTCCTTCATTATGTCACCATTGTTAGTAATTAATGACCCAAGATTCGAAATTTTCCACCACGTCCAATTTTCCTTATTAACATATTTCTTTCTCCATATTAGCCAGCAATAGACAATAAAGTATAGGAAACATAACGTGGACCAGCAGTAGATAATAGAATAAAGGAAACAAAATGTGAGCCAACAATAGATAATAACATATAGGAAACATTATGTGAGCCAACAATAGACAATAACATATAGGAAACATTATGTGAGCCAAAATAGACAATAAAATATAGGAAAAATAATAGCAACCAGCAAAAAATAATTGAATATATAATACATACAGGAGCCGGCTCTGTAGAAGGGTTTAATTCGTAATCCAGCATACGTCGACCGAACACAGCGGCGGGCAATTTGGACGTAGGCCGCCTTGCCTTTGGCTTTCACACAATGTTATAGGTGCCGGTTGTTCAGAAAGCAATGGCAAACTACTGAACAGAAACTTGTCAAGAAATCACAAACAGCAAAACATAATTATGCGGTTGACTGCAACGTCCTGTAAAGGATATGCAACTAACTTTAACCGGGAGCCAGCAATAGACATAGAATATAGGAAATATATTTATAGGTTTAAATGTTAACCTCATATTTTTTTATGACTAGAACATGGTCACTATGGCAGTCTACTTCTGCTCTAGATTGTGTTTCTGTTAATCTGCTTCTGTATCCCTTTGGAATCAATATGTAGTTAATTTGGTCACGGACATTATCTCCAGAGCTATTCCCAAGTCCATAATCGTTGATGATGGTGTTTGACCAGATGTGACCTGTAATAATATCATGAGATTCTTCTCACGCTATTAAACTATCACCTCGTTCATCCCTTTCACCCAATCCATAACCTCAAGTCACGTCGCTCATTCCTTGAATCCTGGTCATAACCCCAGTCACGTCGCTTATTCCTTTAACCCAGGTCATAACCCCCACTCACCTCGCTCATTCTTTTCACTCAGGTCATAACCCCCACTCACCTCGCTCATTCCTTTCACCCAAGCCATAAACCCCACTCACCTAGCTCATTCCTTTCACCAAGTCTGTAACCACCACTCACCTCGCTCATTCCTTTCACCCAAGCCATAAACCCCACTCACCTAGCTCATTCCTTTCACCAAGTCTGTAACCACCACTCACCTCGCTCATTCCTTTCACCCAAGCCAAAAACTCCACTCACCTCGCTCATTCCTTTCACCAAAGCCAAAACCTCAACTCACCTCGCTCATTCCTTTCACCCAAGCCAAAACCTCCACTCACCTCGCTCATTCCTTTCACCCAAGCCAAAACCTCCACTCACCTCGCTCATTCCTTTCACCCAAGACAAAACCTCCACTCACCTCGCTCATTCCTTTCACCCAAGCCAAAACCTCCACTCACCTCGCTCATGCCTTTCACCCAGGCCAAAAACAACCCCTCACCTCGCTCATGCCTTTCACCAAGGCTGTAACCACCACTTACCTCGCTCATGCCTTTCACCCAGGCCGTAACGTACCCCCCCTCACCTCGCTCATTCCTTTCACCCAGGCTGTAACCATCACTCACCTCGCTCATGCCTTTCACCAAGGCTGTAACCCCCACTCACCTCGCTCATGCCTTTCACCCAGACTGTAACGTACCCCCACTCACCTCGCTCATGCCTTTCACTCAAAATGTAACGTACCCCCACTCACCTCGCTCATGCCTTTCACCCAGACTGTAACGTACCCCCACTCACCTCGCTCATGCCTTTCACCCAGACTGTAACGTACCCCCACTCACCTCGCTCATGCCTTTCATCCAGACTGTAACGTACCCCCACTCACCTCGCTCATGCCTTTCACCCAGGCCGTAACGTACCCCCACTCACCTCGGGTCATGCCTTTCACCCAGACTGTAACGTACCCCCACTCACCTGGCTCATGCCTTTCACCCAGACTGTAACGTACCCCCACTCACCTGGCTCATGCCTTTCACCCAGACTGTAACGTACCCCCACTCACCTGGCTCATGCCTTTCACCCAGACTGTAACGTACCCCCACTCACCTGGCTCATGCCTTTCACCCAGACTGTAACGTACCCCCACTCACCTGGCTCATGCCTTTCACCCAGACTGTAACGTACCCCCACTCACCTCTATCATGCCTTTCACCCAGACTGTAACGTACCCCCACTCACCTGGCTCATGCCTTTCACCCAGACTGTAACGTACCCCCACTCACCTGGCTCATGCCTTTCACCCAGACTGTAACGTACCCCCACTCACCTGGCTCATGCCTTTCACCCAGACTGTAACGTACCCCACTCACCTGGCTCATGCCTTTCACCCAGACTGTAACGTACCCCCACTCACCTGGCTCATGCCTTTCACCCAGACTGTAACGTACCCCCACTCACCTGGCTCATGCCTTTCACCCAGACTGTAACGTACCCCCACTCACCTGGCTCATGCCTTTCACCCAGACTGTAACGTACCCCCACTCACCTGCTCATGCCTTTCACCCAGACTGTAACGTACCCCCACTCACCTGGCTCATGCCTTTCACCCAGACTGTAACGTACCCCCACTCACCTGGCTCATGCCTTTCACCCAGACTGTAACGTACCCCCACTCACCTGGCTCATGCCTTTCACCCAGACTGTAACGTACCCCCACTCACCTGGCTCATGCCTTTCACCCAGACTGTAACGTACCCCACTCACCTGGCTCATGCCTTTCACCCAGACTGTAACGTACCCCCACTCACCTGGCTCATGCCTTTCACCCAGACTGTAACGTACCCCCACTCACCTGGCTCATGCCTTTCACCCAGACTGTAACGTACCCCCCCTCACCTGCTCATGCCTTTCACCCAGACTGTAACGTACCCCCACTCACCTGGCTCATGCCTTTCACCCAGACTGTAACGTACCCCCACTCACCTGGCTCATGCCTTTCACCCAGACTGTAACGTACCCCCACTCACCCTCATCCTTTCACCCAGACTGTAACGTACCCCACTCACCTCTATCATGCCTTTCACCCAGACTGTAACGTACCCCCACTCACCTGCTCATGCCTTTCACCCAGACTGTAACGTACCCCCACTCACCTCTATCATGCCTTTCACCCAGACTGTAACGTACCCCACTCACCTCTATCATGCCTTTCACACAGACTGTAACGTACCCCCACTCACCTCTATCATGCCTTTCACCCAGACTGTAACGTACCCCCACTCACCTCTATCATGCTTTCACCCAGACTTAACGTACCCCACTCACCTCCTGCCTTTCACCCAGACTGTAACGTACCCCACTCACCTCTATCATGCCTTTCACCCAGACTTAACGTACCCCCACTCACCTCTATCATGCCTTTCACCACTTAAGTACCCCACTCACCTCATCACCTTTCACCCAGACTGTAACGTACCCCACTCACCTCTATCATGCCTTTCACCCAGACTATAACGTACCCCCACTCACCTCTATCATGCCTTTCACCCAGACTATAACGTACCCCCACTCACCTCTATCATGCCTTTCACCCAGACTTAACGTACCCCCACTCACCTCTATCATGCCTTTCACCCAGACTTAACGTACCCCCACTCACCTCTATCATGCCTTTCACCCAGACTTAACGTACCCCCACTCACCTCTATCATGCCTTTCACCACTTAACGTACCCCCCCACTTCACCTTTCCCAGCTTAACGTACCCCCCCACTCACTGCCTTTCACCCAGACTTAACGTACCCCCACTCACCTCTCATGCCTTTCACCCAGACTTAACGTACCCCCACTCACCTCTCATGCCTTTCACCCAGACTTAACGTACCCCCACTCACCTCTCATGCCTTTCACCCAGACTGTAACGTACCCCCACTCACCTCTCATGCCTTTCACCCAGACTGTAACGTACCCCCACTCACCTCTCATGCCTTTCACCCAGACTGTAACGTACCCCCACTCACCTGGCTCATGCCTTTCACCCAGACTGTAACGTACCCCCACTCACCTCTCATGCCTTTCACCCAGACTGTAACGTACCCCCACTCACCTGGCTCATGCCTTTCACCCAGACTGTAACGTACCCCCACTCACCTGGCTCATGCCTTTCACCCAGACTGTAACGTACCCCCACTCACCTGGCTCATGCCTTTCACCCAGACTGTAACGTACCCCCACTCACCTGGCTCATGCCTTTCACCCAGACTGTAACGTACCCCCACTCACCTGGCTCATGCCTTTCACCCAGACTGTAACGTACCCCCACTCACCTGGCTCATGCCTTTCACCCAGACTGTAACGTACCCCCACTCACCTGGCTCATGCCTTTCACCCAGACTGTAACGTACCCCACTCACCTGGCTCATGCCTTTCACCCAGACTGTAACGTACCCCCACTCACCTGCTCATGCCTTTCACCCAGACTGTAACGTACCCCCACTCACCTGGCTCATGCCTTTCACCCAGACTGTAACGTACCCCCACTCACCTCGCTCATGCCTTTCACCCAGACTGTAACGTACCCCCACTCACCTGGCTCATGCCTTTCACCCAGACTGTAACGTACCCCCACTCACCTGCTCATGCCTTTCACCCAGACTGTAACGTACCCCCACTCACCTCATCATGCCTTTCACCCAGACTGTAACGTACCCCACTCACCTGGCTCATGCCTTTCACCCAGACTGTAACGTACCCCCACTCACCTCTGGCTCATGCCTTTCACCCAGACTGTAACGTACCCCCACTCACCTCTATCATGCCTTTCACCCAGACTGTAACGTACCCCCACTCACCTGGCTCATGCCTTTCACCCAGAACTGTAACGTACCCCCACTCACCTCATCATGCCTTTCACCCAGACTGTAACGTACCCCCACTCACCTCTCATGCCTTTCACCCAGACTGTAACGTACCCCCACTCACCTCGCTCATGCCTTTCACCCAGACTGTAACGTACCCCCACTCACCTCTATCATGCCTTTCACCCAGACTGTAACGTACCCCCACTCACCTCTGACTCATGCCTTTCACCCAGACTGTAACGTACCCCCACTCACCTCTATCATGCCTTTCACCCAGACTGTAACGTACCCCCACTCACCTCTATCATGCCTTTCACCCAGACTGTAACGTACCCCCACTCACCTCTATCATGCCTTTCACCCAGACTATAACGTACCCCCACTCACCTCTATCATGCCTTTCACCCAGGACTATAACGTACCCCCACTCACCTCTATCATGCCTTTCACCAGACTGTAACGTACCCCACTCACCTCTATCATGCCTTTCACCCAGACTATACGTACCCCCACTCACCTCTATCATGCCTTTCACCCAGACTATAACGTACCCCACTCACCTCTATCATGCCTTTCACCCAGACTATAACGTACCCCCACTCACCTCTATCATGCCTTTCACCCAGACTATACGTACCCCCACTCACCTCTATCATGCCTTTCACCCAGACTATAACGTATCCCACTCCCTCTATCATGCCTTCACCCAGACTATAAACGTACCCCCACTCACCTCTATCATGCCTTTCACCCAGACTATAACCCCCACTCACCTTGCTCACGTTTCGTTGACTACTTCTGCATTGAAGTCACGAGTATCATTTCTTTCGAAATATTTGCATTGGCCCAAAGCCATGTCTTGTCATTATAAATAAATACATGACAACCTGTTTATGTGCAGTCTGCTGTTGGGACATATGCCTGTTGTATATTAATATTCAGAAGTCTGCTGTTGGGGCATATGCCTGTTGTATATTAATATCCAGAAGTCTGCTGTTGGGATATGCCTGTTGTATATTAATATCCAGAAGTCTGCTGTTGGGGCATATGCCTGTTGTATATTAATATCCAGAAGTCTGTTGTTGGGGCATATGTCTGTTGTATATTAATATCCAGAAGTCTGCTGTTGGGGCATATGCCTGTTGTATATTAATATCCAGAAGTCTGCTGTTGGGACATATGCCTGTTGTATATTAATATCTAGAAGTCTGCCATGGAGTTTCACTAATTGTGCTCTATCTGGAGGTTAGCGTGGCCGAATCAATAAGAGCGCTCGCTCTGAAATTTCCAGTGCGCTGATGCCGAGTAGCGGATTCATCCCCTACATAGGTCAGTTGGACTAAAATGTTAACGTCTCGTCCTTAACTTGGGGAAGTAAATTATAAGTATCTCTGAAGTCGGAGTTGGTTCGTCCTGATGGCCAGGGACATTGTTAATAGGGATAGATCCTTCCACGCAAAATGCAGCCCGTTGCATTAGACGTGGTTCCACGTGTATGAATTAAAAACGAGTGAATGTAAAAAATCACTCTGAGATTTCGAAAATCCATTAACTGTTTTAACATTCTGTTGATTCGAAATTATGCCAACGCCTCTTTTGTTATTCCTCCTCTCCTGAGTAAATAATTCTGTGTTGATCTAAATATTGTTCCCAGCATCTGGCCAAACACTTGATCATCGCATTTCACTAATACCGAATGTGTTTATATTCATTCTATCAATTTCATTCTTGATGTTTTCTCGCTTTCAATTGTAAATGCCTTCTGTCACTGCTGGACCGAAGTTAAAGCTCTTTAACATTTAATCTGCATAGAGTAGCATAATGGCGATCAGGTATCATTTGTAGCCCATGCTCCCTACCGGGCGAACTGATTCAAATGGTGCACATATTAACGTCGTTAACTAGATCTAGTTTGCTAGGGATAAATACAACACTGGTTTCCCGTTCCATTCGTCGGTCTCTGTTAGAACTACTACCACGACCATTGTCTAAAAGACAGACATTGCAGGCCACTATAGCCTGCTGAGGCCACGTCAGTTTTTGAGGTATTTCATGGAAACTGTTCCATCGATAAACTCCCCTTCTCTCAATGACTACCTTCTGTGTTGGTCAACGGCTACTTATTCAATATAATCAGTTAACCCATATTTCTTTATTTAAACGTCACTCAACCATCCGGCACCCGGTAGACGCGCACACTAAGCAACATTCCTTCAAGGTAGAAAACAGGCCTGTTAATTTCCATTAGAGCGTGTGTGTGCGCGTGTGTGTCTGTGTGTCTGTGTGTTGTCTTTGAGCGTCGTTGACATGTTAACGATACATGCAATGCTTATATTAATAAACAGAACTAGCTGTGTTACATGAAGTAATGACTCTTTAAAATGTCAGTCTGATAATTAAGCTGTGGAGATAACTATCTATGTCTAATACAACGTGTACGGTTTTATATAATGCATTTCATTTCTGAGTTATTAAACAAATATATATTAGCCCTGTTAAATCCATTTGGAACGATTCATGGCCGTTTCAGAATAATTTCCGAATATAATTGGCCTTTCATGGCCAAACGACAGCGAGCGACAGGGGACAGGGGAGGGAAGGAAAATAATGATCAAGTAAACAAGCAGGAAGAGGAGGAGGAGGGGGAGGAGGAGGAGGAATAAGGGCGCAAGGAAGGTCAACCGGATGTGTATGATGTTGAGAATTATGGATTGCAATCTGGATGTTACCATAGAGAAAAGTGGTGATGAAGACAGTGCTGGGGCTGTAGATTCTTAGTTAATCATCTCTCCACCCACATACATACTTTCACACAGTAAGTAAAGGACTCCTTGACTCGATTTAAAACACATTAGCCATATGGAACTAGACCCATATTTGTGTAGACAAGGGGGGGGGCCCCCTTAAAAAAAAGGGGAAAAGGGGGAAAAATTTAAAAGGGGGGGGGGGAAAAAAGGGGGGAAAAAAAGGGGGGGGGGGGGGGGGAAGAAAAAAGGGGGGGGGAAAAGGAAAAAGGGGGGAAAAAGGGGGAGGGGGTTTTTTTGGGGGGGGGGGAAAGGGGAAGGGGGGGGGGGGTTTGGGGGGGGGGGGGGGAAAAAAAAGGGGGGAAAAAAAAAAAGGGGGGGGGAAAAGGGGGGAAAAAAAAAAAAGGGGGGGAAAAAAGGGGGAAAAAAGGGGGGTGTGGGGGGGGGGGGGGGGTGGGGGGGGGGGGGGGGGGAAAAAAGGGGGGGGGTTTTTTAAAAAAAAAAAGGGGGGGGGGGAAAAAAAGGGGGGGGGGAAAAAAGGGGAAAAAAAGGGGGGAAAAAGGGGGGGGGGGGAAAAGGGGGGGGGGGTTTAAAAAAAAGGGGGGAAAAAAAGGGGCGAAAAGGGGGGAAAAAAAAAGGGGGGGGGGGAAAGGGGGGGGGAAAAAAAAGGGGAAGGGGGGGGGAAAAAAAAAAAAAGGGGGGGGAAAAAAAAAGGGGGGGAAGGGGGGGGGGGAGGGGGAAAAAGGGGGGGGGGGGGGGGGGGAGGGGGGGAAAGGGGGGGGGGGGGGGGGGGAAAAAAAAAAAGGGGGAAAAAAGGGGGGGGGAAAAAAGGGGGGGGAAAAAAAAAAAAATTGGGGGTTTGGGGGAAAAAAAAAGGGGGGGGGGGGGGGGGAAAAGGGGGGGGAGAGGGGGGGGGGTTTTTTGGGGGGGGGGGAAAAAAAGGGGGGAAAAAGGGAAGGGGGGGGGGGAAAAAGGGGGTTTAAGAAAGGGGGGGGGGAAAAAAGGGGGGAAAACCCCCCCCCCCGGGGCCCCTTTCCCCCTTTAAAAAATTTTAAAAAAAAAATTTTAATTTTTTTAATATTTTTTAAAAAATTTTTAAAAAAATTTTTTTTTTTCCCCCCTTTTTAAGGGGGGGGTTTTTGGTTTTGGGCCCCGTTCTTTTCCCTTTTTTTTTTTTTTTGGGGGTTTGGGTTTTTTTTTTCCCCCCCCCCTTTTTTTTGGGGGGGGGGGAAAAAAAAAAAAATTTTTAAAAAAAAAAGGGGGGGAAAAAATTTTTTTTGGGGTTCCCAAAAAAAAAAAATTTTTTTTTTTCTTCCCAAAAAATTTTTTTAAAAAAAATTTTTTTTTTTGGGGGAAAAAAAAATTTTTTTTAAAAAATTTTTTTTTTTTTTTTTCCTTTTTTTTTTTCCCCCAAAACCCTTTGGGTTTTGGGGAAAAAAACCCCTTAAAGGGGGGGGGGGCCCCCCCCCGGGCCCGGGGGGGGTTTTTCCTTCCCCCCCCCGGGGCCCTTCCCCGGAAAAAAAAAATTTTTTTTTTTTCTTTTTTAAAAACCCCCTTTTTTTTTTCCCCCAAAAAAAAAAGGGGAAAAAAAAATTTTTTCCTTTTTTTCCCCCCCCAAAAAACCCAAAGGGAAAAAAAGGGTTTTTTTAAAATTTTGTTTTTTTTTTAAAAAGGGGTTTTTTTTTTGGTTTTGGTTTTTTTTTTGGGTTTTCTTTTTTTTTTTTTTTTTGGGGTTGGTTTTGGGGTTTTTTTTCCCCTTTTTTTTTAAATTTTATTTTTTGGGGGTTTTTTTTTTTGGGAAAAAAAAAATTTTTTTTTTTTTTTTTTAAAACCCATTTTTTTTTTTTAAGGGAAAAAAATTTTTTTTTTCCCCTTTTTTTTTTTTTTAAAACCCCCCCTTTTGGGGTTTTTCCAAAAAATTTTTTCCCGGTTTTTTTTTGTTTTAAAATTTTTTTTTTCCCCCTTTTTTTCCCCTTTTTTTTTTTTCGGGCCTTTCCTGTTTTTTTTAAAAAGGGGAAAATTTTCCCCTTTTTTTGGGGGGGTTTTTTTTTTAAACCCCCCGGGTTAATTTTAAAAAAAAGGGGGGGGGGGTTTTTTGGGGGGGAAAAAACCGGGGAAAAATTTTTTTAATTTAAAGGGAAAAAAAAAAAATTTTGGGGGTTTTAAAAAAAAAAAAAGGGGGGGGGGGGAAAAATTTTAAAGGGGGGCCCAAAAAACAAAAAAAAAATTTTTCCCCCCCAAATTTTTTTTTCCCCCTTTTTAAAAAATTCCAAAAAAATTTTTTTTTTTTTTTTTTTTCCCTTTTAAAAATTTTTTGGGTTTTTTTAAAATTTTTTTTTTTTAAAAATTTTTTTTTTTTTTTTTTTAAAAATTTAAATTTTTTAAAATTAAAAAATTTTTTTCCTTTTTTTTTTTTTTTTTTGGTTTTTGGAAAAAAAAAAGGGGTTTAAAAATTTTTTTTTTTTTCCCGGGGTTTTGGGGGTTTTTGGGGGTTTTGGGAAAAAAAATTTTTGGGGGGGGGGTTTTTTAAAAAAAAAAATTTTTTTTTTTGTGGGGGTTAAAGGGGGGGGGGGGGGGAAAAAAAAAAAAATTTAAATTGGGGGTTTTGGGGGGGGGGGAAAAAGGGGGAAAAAAGGGGGAAAGGGGGGGGGGGGGGGGGGGGTGGGGGGGGGGTTTTTTGGGGGTTTTTGGGGGTTTTTTTTTTTTAAAACAGGGGGGGGGGGGTTTGTTTTTTTTTTAAAAAAAATTTTTTTAAAAAAAATTTTTTTAAATTAAAAAAAAAAATTTTTAAAAACCAAAAAAAATTGGGGAAATTGGGAAAAAAGAAAAGGGGGCCCCCCTTTAAAAAAAAAAATTTTTTAAATTAAAATCAAAAAGGGGGGCCCCCGGGGAAACCCCCTTTAAAAAAAAACCCAAAACCAAAATTTAAAATTGGCGGGGGGAAAAAAGGGAAAAAACCCCCCCCGGGACAACCCCGGGGAAAAAAAGGGAAAAAAAAAATTTTTTTTCCCAAAAATTTTTTAAATTTTTTGGGGGAAAATTTTTTTCCCCCAAAATACCCTTCTTTTTTTTTTTTTTTTCCCCCCTTTTTTTTTAAAAAAACCTTTTTTTTTTTTTTTTTTTTAAAAAAATTTTTTTAAAAAACCTTTTTTTAAAAATTTCTTTTTTTTTTTTTTTTTTAAAAAAAAAAAATTTTTAAAAAAAAAAAAAGGGTTTTTTCCCCCTTTTCCCCCTTTCCAAAAAAAAAAAAATTTTTTTAAAATTAAAAAAATTTTCCCCCTTTTCCCGGGGTTTTTTTTTAAAAATTTTTAAAAAAACCCCCCCCTTTTAAAATTTTTTTTTTAAATTTTTTTTTTCCCCCAAAAATTTTTTTTTGGGGGGGGTTTTTTTTTTCCCTTTTTTTTAAAAATTTTTTTTTTTTTTTTTTTTTAAAAAAAATTTTTTTTTTGGTTAAAAATTTTTTTGTTTTAACCCCCCTTTTTTTTTTTTTTTCAAATTGTTTTTTCCCCAAATTTTGGGTTTTTTTTAAAAAGTTTTTTATTCCCCCTTTTTTAAAAAAAAGGGTTTTTTTCCTTTTTTTTTTTTTTTTTTTAAAAAAAAAAAAAAATTTTTTTAAAAACGGAAATTTTTTTTTTTTCCCCCCAAAAAAAAAAATTAAAAAAAACCAAAAAAAATTTTCCTTTTTTTTAAAATTTTTTAAAAAAATTTAAAAAAAAAAAATTTATTTTTTTTAAAAATTTAAAATTTTTTTTATATATTTTTTTAAAAAAAAGAAAAAATTAAATTTAAACCCCCCTTTCCCTTTTCCCCCGGGGGTTTTTTTTTTTTAAAAAAATAAAGGGCCCCTTTTGGGGCCCCCCAAAAAAAACCCCCCCCCCTTTTTTTTTTTTGGGGTTTTTTTTTGGGTTTTTTAAAAAACCCTTTTTTTAAAAAAAAAAAAAAAACCAAAAGGGGGCCCCCCCCCCCCTTTTTGGTTTTTTTTCCCGGGTTCCCCCCCCCTTTTTTTCCCCTTCCCCTTGTGTTTTCCGTTCCCGAAGTCTCCCATCCATCGGCCGATACGAGCGGCATCCACTGACCTCTGCGAGCACCTATCCCTTTTTTTGGAAAACCTTTTTTTTCCTTTTTTTTTTTAATTTTCCCTTTTCCTTAATTTTTTTTTTTTTTTGGGAAAACTAAACTATCATCATTCTGTGACACATACCACCAAAAGAAAAGAATGATCAAATCAAAACCCCCAAACCCCCCCAAAAAAAAAAGGGGAAAAAAAAAATTCTGCGCCTCAGAACAGGACACAATAGATTACGCCCCCTTTTAAAATTTTTTGGGTTTGGCGTCGCAGACAGCAGAACACATACTCCAGGACTGCCTAAACTACAACATATCCAGGCGAACCTTCTGGCCTATAGAGATAAAAGTGGAAGATAAACTCTATGGACCTCTGAATAAAAAAAGACTGTTAGATTCATACAAGAGACAACATTGCAGTTATAGACAGATTTCCATCCATCCATCTGTGCCATGCCGATAAGCGTGGGCGGTCATGTTCTGCCATCTCACTCATCACCATAGTTGTGGATCACCCCCGTGTTCCTGTCTCGACCGTGCCAAAGGCAAAGCCTCCAGGTATTTACTTCTCGGTCTTCCCCCTTTGGGCTCTTCCCTTTTGATCTTGCCAGTTGTCACTAAGTTCTCCAAGTCATTTCTTCTCATAACATGTGCAAAAACTTTTGACTGTCTACGTCTAATGACTCTAATAAGTTTTCGATCTTCATTTGTTTCTTGAACCTTTTGAACATTGAACATATTTCAGGCGAACGAAAAAAGAAAAGAAGAAATTATATCAATGGTTTCAACAGGCGAAGAGTCAAAGATTTAAACACGCGAAGAAAACAATGGTTTTTTGCACGCGAAGAGTCAATGTTTCAATACACGAAGGGTCAAAGTTTTCATCATGTGAATAGACATTAGATGTGAAGAGTCCTAAGCATTCCAGCAAGAGGCAGTCAGAGATGCTTGCTTGCGTTCGCTGGCTGTGAACTCCAGCGTGAAGTCCTGTATGTCGGATGAAGATATCCTGTTGTCCAACATCGATGTGATGTCACACCGGACTGAGGTTTGCGTGAGTATCCGTTGTCCCATGTCTGGCTTATTGATGTGCTGACTGGTGGGTTTCCCCGCTGTACACGCAGACACTCTCCGACTTCGGAAGAATCAGTGATCCTACTACGTTAGCCAGGACCCCGAAGGGACCTGTTGTCCAGGACGCATGACTGGGACGTGTTAGTAGGTCTTGGCCAGTATAGAACCTGGCCCTGTTGCCTTGGAAACACGTCTGCGTTCCGCAGTCAGAGATAAATGGGAAAATAGAATGAACAGCGATCTCTGTGTTTTTACCATGGCTAGAGACAGAAAGTGTGGGAAAATCAATTGCAGCTAAACCTTCATTGAGGAGACGGCGTTTAATTTTTTGACTTTCATTGATTTGTCGATTAGTCCAAACTATTGATTTGATGTGTTAATTGATTATTGATGGGCGTTTATTTATTTTAAAAACATACTCAAAGGCAGTGGGTTATTTCTGCGGTTACCGTTATCACACACTGACAGTTTTGACTCTAGTTCCCCCGCCATAAATTTTAAACACGATCAAACTATTAGAAAATTAAGACCCCGACAGGTTTCCGCTCTCCATTTTTTTGCCAATTTTCCCATTTCAGCGAAACACCAAGGTCAACAAGTTATGGTTGTAAAAATAGCGTTTCTTAGTTTTCGCTAGCTGGGCTATTAAATACGCCTTGCCCGATCAATGGACATCTTAAGTCTACACTCAAACGACGCGGGTATTGGGATAATATAGATCGATCTCCAGGCCACACCGCAGATACCATAAATGTCACGGGGTCTGTTTGAGCAACATGACTGCCTTTGTTGGTTCAGAGTTAACGACCTTGTATAGCGGTGAAAACATACAACATGTCGCTAGGGATGTTGTCAGAAATTTTGTCTGGGCATTTCGTTACAATGTCTGTGTAATCATCGTTAGTCATGTCTCATCGAATACAGTAGCCATGGGAAACCCTGTTTCTATCAAGGGCCATTTGGATATTTATAACATGATTCGTGGGCATACACGATTATGAACTTAAAAATTAACCTGTATTTTGGTCAACAGTGTATTAAAATTTACTCATAATGTGACGGCTGGGACTGCTTCTCTTTTGGGGAGGCATGTGTTTTTGCTGGAATTGATGATGATGCCACTAGATTTGTAATAATAGCTATCGCTAAAGTTATTGGGGCCTATGAGGGAAGCAAAGAACAGCAGCTCTGTAATCTGCCGTGTGTGTCGTGAGAGGCGACTAAGAGGGGTTGGTTGGAAATTGGGGTACTTCATAGGTAGGAAATGTCAGTTGCAAACTCCATCATTTGGCGCGAGTTGGTTGAGAGGCTAAACTCATTGAGGGATGAATTAAGGAGACGGAGCACGTGGTGGAGAATCATTGGAAAGAAAATCCGATTGCCGAAGAAGCCACTACTCAGTATTCACACTCACACGTTTTTATCCTTTCCTTGTAAATTCAATTCTTGTGCCCAACTGAAATTTACAACCACAAACTATTGTCCCTACCGGAAGGGTGAGTTTATTGAAGGATGCCGACATATTAACGGTTAATAATTAACCTAAGGCCAATCCCCTCTTATCTCTGTATTCATGTCATCGTAACTGTTATTTCTTATGTTTTTGTGTTGCTATTGTCTATTAGTATGGTGCCATAAACGAATGTTGCTAATGTGTTTAATAAGGTGCCATAACGACTGTTGCTGTCATTGTATGGTGCCATGAATGACTGTTGCTGATGTGTATTGGTTAGGTGCCATGAATTACTGTTGCTAATGTGTATTAGTAAGGTGCCATGAATTACTGTTGCTAAAGTGTATTAGTAAGGTGCCATGAATTACTGTTGCTAATGTGTATTAGTAAGGTGCCATGATTTACTGTTGCTAATGTGTATTAGTAAGGTGCCATGAATTACTGTTGCTAATGTGTATTAGTAAGGTGCCATGAATTACTGTTGCTAATGTGTATTAGTAAGGTGCCATGAATTACTGTTGCTAATGTGTATTAGTAAGGTGCCATGAATTACTGTTGCTAATGTGTATTACTAATTAAAAAAAGATTTAGAAATGCTTTAATTAATGTAAAGACAATGCCTGGTGCTGACTGTAATAGTGATCATGTACCATATTTTGGACAAATAAAAGTAAGATTAAAAAAAGGGGAAAAAAAAGGTTAAGAACATGAGACTTAATAAAGAGGTTCTAAAAATAGATAAAGAAATGCAAGAACAATACAGAGTGACTGTGAAAAATAGGTACAATGCAATAACTAAAATACAGAGTATAGATGAACAATGGGAAAAGTTAAGGGACTCCCTTCATCAAACTAGCAAAGAAGTATTACCAGAGAGAGGCAAAATAGCTAAGAAAAAAAAGGATGAATGAAGATATCTTAAACCTGATGAAAAAAAGAAAACAGTATAAAAATGACAAACAAGAATACGCTAAGATAAATAAAGAAATAAAAGATAAATGTGGGAAGGCTAAAGAAAGTTTGGGTTTAAAAGAGCAATGCAAAAAAAATTTAATTAAATTCCATTAAAGATACAAAAAATATGCACAGACAAAAACAGTGAGCTTACAGGGAAAAAAAAAAAGAATAAATACAGGGTGTTTGAAATCAAAGACAGGAAAGATAATATTAGAGGAAGATGCTATAATGAAGAGGTGGAATGAGTATATAAGAGAATTATATGAAGGAGAAAGGGCAGAATTAACAGAAGATAGTAACTTAGAAGGTCCACCTATTCTGAAAGAAGAAGTCGCTGACGCTATGAAACGTATGAAGAAAGGAAAAACAGCTGGGCCAGATGAAATCACAATAGAAGAATTAGAAGTATTGGGAAATTTGGAGTAGATATATTAACCAAAATGTTGAATGATATTTACAGCAGTGGATATTTACCCAGTGATATGCTGAAATCTGTATTTATAGCTATACCATAAAGACCAGGAGCAATTGATTGTGAAGATTTCGTACAATTAACCTTATAAACCATATCACTAAGCTTCTACTCAGAATCATAATGAGAAGAACCAAAAGAAAATAAAAATGGAAAATTAGTGAAGAACAGTATGGATTTGTGGAAGGAAAGGGCACAAACAATGCAATTTATACATTTACGGACACTAATAGAAAGGTCAATAGAGAAACAGAGAGACATATATTTGTGCTTCATAGATTATACTAAGGCATTTGATAAAGTAAAACATGATGAACTGATTAAAATGTTGGAAGATATCAACACTGATGGAAAAGATTTAAGAATAATAAAGAATATTTACTGGAACCAAGTAGCAGCAATTAAAATGGGAAATAAAGAGGGTAGTTACGAACAGATAAAGCTAGGAGTACGACAAGGGTGTGTCTTGTCACCAGATCTTTTCTCCCTGTATAGCGAAGTAATAATGAGAGAGATCAAGAGATGCCAGGAATACTAGTTGGAGGTTATAATATAAATAATATACGCTATGCAGATGACACAGTATTGGTGGCGGATAATTCAACAGACCTACAACAATTATTAGACGTTGTAGTAACAGAGAGTGCAAGGAAAGGACTCTCCTTGAATATCAAGAAAACAGTAACAATGGTAATATCAAAGAAAATGGTGACACCAAAATGTGACATAGAAATAGAAGGGAAAATCCTTAACCAAGTTGATAATTTTAGATACCTAGGGGCATTTATAACATCAGATGGAAGATGTACAACAGAGATTAGGAGCAGAATAGGGCAGGCAAAAGCCGCATTTCAGAAAATGAAGAGTATCTTATGCAATAAGTCACTATCACTGAATGTAAGAAAGAGAGTGCTGAAATGCTATGTAGAACCAGTTTTGCTGTATGGCAGTGAATCTTGGAATGTAAATGAACAAATTAAGAAGAAATTAGAAGCAACAGAGATGTGGTTCCTGAGACGAATGTTGCGAATTCCTTGGACTGCCAGAGTAACTAACGACGACTGCCTGAAACAGGCTAATGAAACTAGAACATTATATACAACAATAAGACAGAGACAAACAGCTTTCCTCGGTCATGTGATGAGAAGAGAGGCATTGGAGAACATCGTAACAACTGGAAAGATCGAGGGGAAGAGAGGCAGAGGTAGACCAAGAGAAGTGATTGCTGGATGGATTGAGACGGTGGCATGGAGGAATATCAGCAGCAGAGTTGATCCAGAAAACCAAAGACCCGAGATCTATGGAGAGCCATGAACGCCTACGCCAGCCGGCACGGCACTTGATGATGATGAATGTGTATTAGTAAGGTGCCAAATTTTAAATTTAACCTGTTTTTCTAATGTGTATTAGTAAGGTGCCATGAATTACTGTTGCAATGTGTATTAGTTAAAGGGGCCATGAATTACTGTTGCTAATGTGTATTAGTAAGGGGCCATGAATTACTGTTGCTAATGTGTATTAGTAAGGTGCCATGAATTACTGTTGCTAATGTGTATTAGTAAGGTGCCATGAATTCCTGTTGCTAATGTGTATTAGTAAGGTGCCATGAATTTTCTGTTGCTAATTAGTAAAGTGCCATGAATTACTGTTGCTAATCTGTCATTGTACAGTTCCACGAACGAGTGTTGCTAATATCATTGTATGGTGCTTTTGAATTACTGTTGCTAATTCTGTCATTGGTTTTGGTTTCCATGAATTACGTTGGCCCAATGTCAGTGATGGGCCTGAATTACTGTTGATAATCTGTCATTGTATGGTGCCATGAAAATTTCTGTTGATAATCTGTTTATTGTATAGTGCCATGAATTACTGTTGCTAATTCTGTTTATTTTTTGGTGCCATGAAATTTCTGTTGCTAATGTCATTGTAAAGGTGCCCTGAATTATTGTTTCTAATCTGTCATTGTATGGTGGGAAAGAATTACTGTTGATAAAAATTGCCCTTGTATAGTGCCATGAATTACTGTTGCTAATCTGTCATTTTATGGGGCCATGAATTTCTGTTGCTAATCTGTCATTGTATGATGCCATAAATTACTGTTGCTAATCTGTCATTGTATGATGCCATGAATTACTGTTGCTAATCTGTCATTTATGGTGCCATGAATTACTGTTGCTAATCTGTCATTGTATGATGCCATGAATTACTGTTACTAATCTGTCATTGTAAGGTGCCATGAATTACTGTTGCTAATCTGTCATTGTATTATGCCATGAATTACTGTTGCTAATCTGTCATTGTATGGTGCCATGAATTACTGTTGCTAATCTGTCATTGTATGGTGCCATGAATTACTGTTGCTAATCTGTCATTGTATGATGCCATGAATTACTGTTGCTAATCTGTCATTGTATGATGCCATGAATTACTGTTGCTAATCTGTCATTGTATGATGCCATGAATTACTGTTGCTAATCTGTCATTGTATGGTGCCATGAATACTGTTGCTAATTTTTGTACCATTTTTTTATTGAGGGGCCATGAATTACTGTTGCTAATCTGTCATTGTATGGTGCCATGAATGACTGTTGCTAATGTCTTTGTATGGTGCCATGAATTACTGTTGCTAATCTGTCATTGTATGGTGCCATGAATTACTGTTGCTAATCTGTCATTGTGTGGTGCCATGAATTACTGTTGCTAATGTCTTGTATGGTGCCATGAATTACTGTTGCTAATCTGTCATTGTATGGTGCCATGAATTACTGTTGCTAATCTGTCATTGTGTGGTGCCATGAATTACTGTTGCAAATTTGTCATTGTATGATGCCATGAATTACTGTTGCTAATCTGTCATTGTATGGTGCCATGAATTACTGTTGCTAATCTGTCATTGTATGATGCCATGAATTACTGTTGCAAATTTGTCATTGTATGATGCCATGAATTACTGTTGCTAATCTGTCATTGTATGGTGCCATGAATTACTGTTGCTAATCTGTCATTGTATGGTGCCATGAATTACTGTTGCTAATCTGTCATTGTATGGTGCCATGAATTACTGTTGCTAATCTGTCATTGTATGGTGCCATGAATTACTGTTGCTAATCTGTCATTGTATGGTGCCATGAATTACTGTTGCTAATCTGTCATTGTATGGTGCCATGAATTACTGTTGCTAATCTGTCATTGTATGGTGCCATGAATTACTGTTGATAATCTGTCATTGTATGATGCCATGAATTACTGTTGCTAATCGGGTCATTGTATGATGCCATGAATTATTGTTGCTAATGTCATTGTATGGTGCCATGATTATTGTTGCTAATGTCATTGTATGGTGCCATGAATTACTGTTGCTAATCTGTCATTGTATGGGCCATGAATTATTGTTGCTAATCTGTCATTGTATGGTGCCATGAATTATTGGTTGCTAATCTGTCATTGTATGGTGTCATGAATTACTGTTGCTAATCTGTCATTGTATGGTGCCATGAATTACTGTTGCTAATCTGTCATTGTATGGTGCCATGAATTACTGTTGTTAATATATTGTATGATGCCGTGAACACTTTCCCCGTGATATAAAACCATTTGAAGTAGAAAAGCCACATATTAAACTAATTGTGAACGCATGAAAACCTCGTGTCTAATGTACCAATGAAAGAAGGAATAACTATTCCCACATCAAGTCAGACTAGAAGTGAGAAGGATTCTTAGTTTCTTCTTCGTGTGTTTTAACCTGGAATAGACATCAGCAATCACGACTGTCCAACCCACTCTTTGTCGTTTTGATGAAGTTGATGTTGCTTATATAAGATATAACAGCTGTTTAAGATGTCCTCATATATCTCTATAAACAGGTTTATTATCACCAAACATATTCAAGGGAATTGGGAGATTATTCTGTAATGAAGTGACTAGTAAACATCACTTGAGTCTAAAATCAATGATTTGCTAATATATGTCTATTCGTGTTTGCAATAACCAAAAACGGTACAAAGTTGCAATTATCAAAAACAGTACAAAGTACAGATGATGTGCTTTAATAATTAATTATAGACTGGGTTATGTCGACTGGGAGAATTTAGTTTAACTGTTAACAGACACACGTGAAACTCAAATGTAAAACGGACTGTTTGAAATCGCCATGAATTAAGGAGACGTATAAGCTAAAAAGGTTAGAGAGTTCTTGCATGTTACATAGAACCAATTTTAACATACGGCTGCGAATCCTGCACAATTAGTAAACAGACGAAACAATCCATGGAAACCTTGGAGATGTGGTTTCACAGAATAATGCTGAAAATTAATAGTACAGCCAAAATTAGCAGTCTAGACATTCTGCGCAAAGACAACTTATCAGAAACATCGGAAAGAGGCGGTCATCGTTTTATTTATTTTTTTGTCTTTTTTTTTTTTTTATTTGGCCCGAGAAAATCAAATCTGCAACATGTCGTACCAACAGAAATATTCGCGGAAAGAGAGTTAGGAAGGCAGCAGGAGAAGATTCTTGACAGCCTTGTGTCAGAGCACGGAAGGGAGTCAACACACGAAATGACCAATGTTGTCGGAGATGGCAATTTGTGGAGAGGTATGATCATTTGGGCCAGCTGGCAGGGCACTGGATGATGGCGCATGATGATCAGCTAAAGCGAAGTATAATTTATATTGAAGACAATTCGCTTCTTGACTACCTAGCTAGATAGATATATAGAAAGTAGGTTAGAAATAGTTTTAAGGATAATATGCAAGTAATAAATGTGTAGTGGCAGTTATATAGTTGTGCGATTATACGAGGTCTGTTCAAAAAGTATCCGAACCTGTGCTAATTACTTATCCTAGATTCTTAAATTATAATCCCATAAAAAGATATATCCACTATTTACCTTTAAGGGAGCTCGATGCATAAGTTCACATTCGTTTGTTTCCTTGAATTTAAACATCTCCAGGTCTTAAGCACAGTGACTCATTTTTAGTGTAGTTGTATCTGTGTCTTCTTTGTGCTGACGAAAGCTTTCTAGCCGCAAAGTCCATTCTGTCACATGTAATTGTGTTCTTCTAAAGCCGACCATTTCCGCTTTCCGTTTCTGTTGATTTACTCAGTGTGATTTTAGAGCTTTGCTGCAGTTCAACCCATTTCATTTCTCGTTACATTTGCACCATTGCTGGTGTTTTCAAGAGGCTTTCGGTCAAATTGAGGATTAAGGGCCGATTGCTTTAGGGCATTTGGCACGCGACCCACAGGCTCAGATTTGTATTTCACCTCCGAGAGACAAAATTCGTTGTCTTACCAGGAATTAGAACCCCGATTTGTCTTCTGATTGAAGATGGGTCTGGTAGAATACTTGTTAAGTCCAAGGATGACCGCCTGGTTGAATATTGTTTGTCATCCTGCACGTTTCCTGATATATTCTCACGGACATGGCCCATCGTATGACCTACTTTCAAACAATGTGATCGGACAACAACAGGTGTTGTTAAATGAAATCATAGAGGAGTGGTTGTGTTTTGTGTGCAGAGGTTATGCTGTAGCCGCCATCGCTGCCACCACTGCTTTTTCTTATACTTCATTCTTCTTCCTCCGCTCCTCCTTCTTCCCCTTTGCTTCTTCTTCTATCCTTTTTCCTTCCTTTCTTTCTCTTCCATGTCATGTGTTTCCTCCCCTTCCCCTCCTATTCCTCCTCCCCTCCCACTTCTCCTTAGCCTGCTGCTTCTTCTTATTCTTCTTCTTCTACTTTTTCTTCTTCTGCTACTCCTTCTGCTACTTCTGCATAAAATTGTTTCTCTTCCCTTCTCCATTTCCTCTATTTTCTTCTTCCTTATTATAAGTATTCTACTTCTGCTGCTGCTTGTCCCGCCTTCTTTCCTCTCCTCCTCTCTTCTCCTCCCTCCCTACTTCTCGTACGTCCTCACATTCCCCCTCTCTTCCTTTTCTTTCTTCTCCCACTTCTACCAACTTCCTCTTTCTCTCCTCCTCTCTCCCTCTCCCCTTTGTTTACGTCTCTCCTTGTCTTCTCGTTCTTTGTAGTTCTAGTATCTACACATTTCGTTGCAATTCCCAAAGAGCTTAGTTTGTTTGTTTGTTTGTTTGTTTTTGTTTGTTTGTTTGTTTGTTTGTTTGTTTGTTTGACTGGGATAACACACACCTTTTTAGCCTGTGAGTGACTACTAAATCGGTTGTCTTCATTCTCCTGCAGAATAAGAGCACCTGTTTTTGGGGGGATCAAATTAGTAATAAATAGATGTCTCGTTGATCGTAGAGTGTTTTTCTTTTTTCTCTAAGACTTCAAAAGTACATTTTCACGAAAGACGGACTGGGTGCTCTGTGCGACGCTTTCGCAGACGCTTAGTTACTCAGTGGATATGGGATAAATCCGGTGCATTGAAGCCGATCCCCTTGTCTTTTAATACTTTTTTGTTTCCATGGAAGGTGATTGATTATTCTGTTTGGTCTCATAGTGTACCTTCTTTAGCTAACATATCTGATCTTTCATTTCCCAGTATTTAACAGTACAGTGTTACTTACTGTGGCACTGCCCCTTTGTTGGTATTTTATTTTTAATGTTGCATATCCCTTACAGGACATTGCAGTCAACACTAGCAGTTTAGAGCTGCTGTTGATGTACTAGGCAAGATTACGCTCAGTAGTTTGCCATTGCTTTCTGAGCGACTGGCTCACATACCCCGGTAAGTTACCAGCGCGTCGTGAACCGCTGCCGATTCTCGCACAGCTGTGTTACTCACGAGAATATACGGGATTACGGAGAAAGACGTTAACCCCTAGGCTAGGGATACCGACATGTTGGTATTTATTTCATTAAATTATGGCTCATTTGTGTAAATCTTCACCTTGGCGCTCTTGAGTGTGTGCAGTAATACTACCTATTGGTGGAACTAATGTTGCATCAGTGAGACATGCAAACTGTTGGTAGAGATAACGTCATATCTTATATATAAAAGAGACTGTATGTGGGTGTGTCCTTTATGCGTTCGCGAACGGCCCATCCGATTGAGATGAAATTTTCTGCACGTCTTCCTTTCATTGCAGCGCAGCCAACTGTGATATTTTTTTAGTGTGAAATCGACTGCCTACTTAATATTATTTAATTTTTCATTTTACATTGTAATTTATATACAGCGAGGGGACTTAACTCTCGAAAAGTTATTTCAAGGGGCATAACTTTTAATAACATTGCTGTATACCTTATAGTCATATTGTTGCATCGTTTTCAAAGATTTATAAACTCTTTGTCTGTAGTTATGTACCGGCATATGAGTTATAATAAATAATGATACAATCTTTAGGGCATTTTCAAAGTTTTCATAAAAATAATGCATAAAATTGTAACTCATCTGTTTATGCTTACGAAGTTATCTACAGTCAGGTAATTAGGTGATTAGAAACGGTTTTCATTAGAAATAATGGATGGTGTGTGGAAGGACATTCTTTTAAGTTACTTTATTTTGTTGTATGAATTTAATGAGACGCTACCCGCCAGGAGCTGGGCGAAGCCACGCCGGGTCAGACAGATAGACAGACCCACCTTTTCGCTGCAGTTATCTACAGGCATATGCGTTATAATCCTCCTCCTCCTCCTCCTCTCCCCTCCTCCTCCTCCTACCCTCTTCCCCTCCCCCTTTCTCCTCCTCCTCCCTCCTCCTCCCTCTTCCTCCTCCCTCCTCCTCCTCCTCCTCCTAATCACTCTCTTCCTTCCTCCTCCCTTCTCCTCCTCTCTCCTCCTACTCCCTCCTCCTCCTCCTACGTCCTCACCCTCATCCCTCCTCCTCCCTCTTCCTCCCTTCTCCTCCTACCTCCTCCTCCCCCTCCTCCTCCTCATCCCTCCTCCTCCCTTCTCCTCCTCCCTCTTCCTCCCTCCTCCTCCTACCTCCTCCTCCTCCCTCCACATCCCTCCTCCTCCCTTGTCCTCCTCCCTCCTCATCCTCCCTCCTCCTCCTTCCCCTCCTTTTCCTATCTCTTCCTTCTCCCTCCTCCTTCTCCTCCCTCCTCCTTCCTCCTCCTCCTTCCTCCTCCCTCCTCCTACATCCTCCTCCTCCCTCCTCCTCCTAATCCCTCCTCCTCCCTCCTATTCCTCCCTACTCCTCCTCTCTCCGCCTATCTCTTCCTCCCTCTTCCTCCTCCCTCCTCCACCTCCCTCTTCCTCCTCCCAGCTCCTACTCCTCCTTTTTCTTCTTCTGCTGCTGCTGCTGCCGCCGCTCCATTTACCCAAGTTAATTGTTGGGGGAAGATGTAAAGATCTTTCAAGTGCTCTTTCTAATGCTTTTTGTAAGTTGGTCTTCGTTTATCTAAGGTTGTTCTAACTGCAACCAATAAATGATTAGACAGACAGGCAGGCAGAAGGCAGGCAGGCAGACAGACAGACACAGACAGACAGACAGACAGACAGACAGACAGACAGACAGACAGACAGACAGACAGACAGACAGACAGACAGACAGAGAGGGACAGACAGACAGACAGATATATAGATAGAATAGATGATAGACGTAAATAGAAGAGATCAAAGAATCTCTGAACTACAACGCTAGGAAAAGCGAAGAAAATGACGTGACCACACAGAATCGTCACAAGGCAATGTCAATAACAAGTCATCTTTGTATGTTTACAGAAGTTATCTACAGTCATTTAGGTGATTAAAAACAGTTTTCATTACATACCTACCCCTCTTTCTATCTGTCTGTTTGTCTACCTATCCGTCTATTATATATATATCTATCTATATGTCTACCTGCCTGCCTGCCTGCCTACCTACCTACCCCTCTATCTATCTATCTATCTATCTATCTATCTATCTATCTATCTATCTATCTATCTATCTATCTATCTATCTATCTATCTATCTATCTATCTATCTATATCTGTCTGTCTGTCTGTCTGTCTGTCTGTCTGTCTGTCTGTCTGTCTGTCTGTCTGTCTGTCTGTCTGTCTGTCTGTCTGTCTGTCTGTCTGTCTGTCTGTCTGTCTGTTATATATATCTATCTATATGTCTGCCTGCCTGTCTGCCTACCTACCTACCCCCCTCTCTCTCTATCTGTCTGTCTGTCTGTCTGTCTGTCTGTCTGTCTATCTGTCTGTCTACCTATCCGTCTATCTGAAACAATGCTCAATCACATTCATCTGAAATCTTTTTTCGATCAGGGTCCTAAACTAAATCAGTTATGCCACCCAAACGAAAAGCGATTGGTGGATCTAAACCTCAAGCACGAAAGAAAAAGGCATTACGAGCTTCAGAAACAGACGAGCAACGGGAAGCAAGACTGGAAACAAAAAGAGTACTCGCTGCTCAATCACGCTCATCAGAAACAGACGAGCAACGGGAAGCAAGACTGGAAACCAATCGAGTACGCACTGCTCGATCCAGACAATCACTGGGCGCTCATTTAAATCTTGGTGCATTTCGTTACGATGCTCATTATGATTACAGTCTTCATCCAAGTGTGGTTATTGGAAAAATGGATAAATTATGCATGTATTGCAGTGCCCTCAAATTTAAGAATGAAACACCAGGAATTTGCTGCATGGGTGGAAAAGTGAAATTGTCAGAATTACATTCACCACCCGAACCATTGTCAACGTTGGTATCATGTGTCACGAGCCAATCGCAACATTTCTTGGCAAACATTCGCAAGTACAATTCATGTTTCCAAATGACATCGTTTGGTGCAACAAATATCGTGCGCGAGAATTACAGACAGACAGACAGACAGGCAGGCAGGCAGGCAGGCAGATAGATCCCCACCAGAGTCTGGGCGAAGCCGGGCCGGGTCTGCTAGTCCGTAATAAATAATACCTGTTGGTAGAACTAACGTCGCGTCAGTAAGAAATGCTACCTGTTGGTATAACTAACGTCTCAACAGTAAGAAATACTACTAAGTACTACTAGTTGGTAGAACTAACGTCGCGTCAGTAAGAAATGCTACCTGTTAGTCGAACTAACATCGCGTCAGTAAGAAATGCTACCTGTTGGTAAAATTAACATCGCAACAGTGAGAAATACTATTAGTTGGTAGAACTAACGTCGCGGCCGTAAGAAATGCTACCTGTTGGTAGAACTAACGTCGCAACAGTAAGAAATGCTACCTGTTGGTAGAACTAATGTCGCATCTCTGCAAACCGCATATTGCGATCTCGGATGCGTCGAAGTTCTGTTGTGAATAGGGTTGCCAGACGTCCGGCAAAGAGAGGAGGACATGTCTTCCTTTTTAGCCTAGTGTCCTTCGTCCAGCAGGCAAAGCTAAAATCTTGTAAAATGTCCGGCTTTTAAATATTTTATGTTATCATTTGTTATGTATTATTGTTACAACTTACAATGTAACCTAATCAAAGTGTCCGCGTCATCTAGCACATTGACGTCTTGTTTTTCAGCCTAAGTACTCAAATGTGTTGCTGGAAGCGCATGCGGCTGAAGCAACTTTGGCATTTCATACAGTTTGTCATCATCATTCTTACAACTCGATGACCTGCACAGCTGATTTGATGCACACATTATTTGAAGGTTCAGAAATTGCTAAAAATATTGCTTGTGCAAAAACAAAGACTGAAGCAATAATAAACCAGTTGATTGGCCCCCTACACTGTTGATGAATTGGATAAATCTTTAAGTGGTATTTCATGTTTCGGTCTTTCGACAGATGCTAGCAATCACGGTTCGCAGAAAATATTTCCGATCGTTGTTCAGAACTTTGACTGGGAAGCAGGTGAAATCCAAACTAAGATTTTCGAGTTAGACAACACACCAAATGAAACCTCAGAAACTATATCACAGTATATTTTGAGAACACTCCAAAAACATGATTTGTACTCCAAATGTGTTGCTTTTGCTGGTGACAATGCCAATGTGAATTTTGGAGGCATTAACAGAAGAGAAGGTAGAAATGTGTTCTCGCATTTGAAGGAAGCCTTGAGCAAGCCATTAGTAGGCGTTGGACGTTCTGCTCATGTTCTGCACAACTGCACCCAACACGGCGCAGATTTAATGCAGATTGACGTTGAATCGATTGTCTTGAAGACATTCAATTACTATTCTATATACACTGTCGAAACAGAAACTTTAAAGGATTTTTGTGACTATGTCAACATTAACTATCAGCAACTACTCTGTCACTCTAAATCTAGATGGCTCAGTTTGTTTCCAGCTGTTGAGAGGCTGTTTACTGCTTTGAAAGAATATTTTCTTTCTGTAAACCAACCCCTGCTATGATAAAAATTTATTGACAGCTATTGTAACAAAATTGTACTGATTGTGGGTCTAATCTGGAACGATTTAAATGAAACATTCAATATGTCCTCCTTTGTCCTCCTTTTTGTGTTATTATGTCCTCCTTTTGGTGCCTACGTATCTGGCAACCCTAGTTGTGAAGAACAATATTGTATTGTATGTTGTAAATGCATTATTATATGCTTGAACTCTTATAAGAGTAATTTCTGATAAGAAGAACTATTTCTTGGGTCCCATATGACTGCACTGTACTCAATTACAGGACACAACTGACACAGTAATTACATGCCGTTTATGCATCATTTGGGCATAGGCCCTGAGAAAACTACTCCAAGCTCTGTTATCCTTAGCAATCCCATGCAGCTTCGCTCATGATATCCTTATAGTTGTCATGGGTGTCTACTTTACTTCTCTGTGTGTTTTTAGTTCTTCCATTATTTCTTTTGCCCTTTGGATTTCAAAGTCCTTTCTAGTTCTACTATTCCCAGGCTTATTGTATCCAGCGCCAGCTTTGTTTCTTCATTCTTGGTTCAATGGTATTTGTCTAGTTCTCTCCACGGGCTCTATATTGATGATTCTATCATGTGATTTCATTCATTCTATTGTGCGCAGCCACTTATTAGTGAATATTTGTAGTTTATTATTGATCGTTTTCGTTGTTCACCATGTTTCTTATCCATACAGTAGTTTTGGTTTAACGTTAGAATTGAATAATCTAAATTTGGTGTTAGAGTTTGTTTGATTATTTTTGTTTCTACAAGTTACGTGTGTACACAAAGCTGAATATACACTCTGAAAGAATGTGTACACGTGGACAAGCACGTCTAACTGCAGAACATGATTACACCATTTTACAAAACACAGCTCAGATAGATCTGATTGTATGGAGGGATGAAACACACACACAGATCAAGCTCCGGTGACGAATGCCGGACTGAACTACGGACGATGGTGCTGTTCACGCTGGACAGTAGATTGCACATGCAGGCTGACCCCAAGACGGGATATTGAAGTTACACTAAACATGATTATATAATGAACGTGATGTCCGGAGTCTTTTCTTTACCTTTTGGAATTTGCTTAGTTCTCTTCGTGACCGTCTCCGTGGCGAAGGCGTTACGGACGCACTTCATAACCCCGCATACCGCGTTAGAAACACAGCTGCTGGCGATTTGGCAGCAGACCGCCTTGTGTTGTTTTTAATGAAATGGTATGGCTGCCGGTCGTTCAGAAATCAATGGCAAACTACTGAACGTAAACTTGCCCGGGAATCACGAACAGCCAGAATATGCTGAGGTTGACCGCTACGTCCTGTAAAAGATATGTAACTCTCTTTCTTCTCTTCGTAATCCCTACATGGATGATTCTGTTATATCATGTTAGCTCCTGCACAGGAACCAATTCATGAATGTTTCTATTTTCCTCATAATTATTGTAATCGTTCTCCGTGTTTCCTTGTATCCACACTTCAGTACCGATGTCACGCCAGAGTTAAATATACATTTGGTACTTGTTTTAATTTCTTTTGACTTTTACAAATGCCCTAGTGTTTTAAAAGCTGCTCGTCTGTGACCACATTGTTACATAAGTAGATGTATGATTCCACCTTCTATACTGAGGTTTCACCAAGGGAGATGTGGGGTAAATAAATTGTTACCATTCGTGACAAAATCAGATTACACATGACACGATGGTTGCGACACTGTGGCAAGAGCCAATTATACACTTGGCGTTCCTTGTGGCTGAATGAGTCTAACATGGGTTCCATGGCGATCAATATGATTTCATCACTTTATTTGTTCGGAAACTAGTCCAAGAGACATAACGGATTCATAAGGTTTTGACTGCAGCGGAGTAAAACAATATATGATGAAACAAACTGGTATGTTACATCCTGCAGAGAAGCAATAAACACAAACACCTGACGGGCCATTTTCCCCATTACACATACCCGGTTCAACCTCATAAGCGACATTATAATTAGGACCTATCCCAGCCTCAGATTAATAATTCTGGCACCAAATCAGCCACATGTCGAAATTATAATGTGAAAGGGATTATTGTCCATAAGAGGTAATTGCTAAAACAACACACACACACGAATATTTATGAGAGAGAGAGAGAGAGAGAGAGAGAGAGAGAGAGAGAGAGAGAGAGAGAGAGAGAGAGAGAGAGAGAGAGAGAGAGAAAGAAAGAGAGAGAGAGAGTTAAAAGAAAACTAAAAGTCCAACGTTTCAGTAATATAAAACATTATTGTATTCCCTACAAAGGGCAAAGGTGCAGGACGAGTGCGTGACTTCACGTGCGCGCGGAGGTTTAAGTGTCATCATCATCATCATCATCATCATCATCATTCTTCCACTTCTGCCGTCAAGCGTCGTGGGGAGGAATAATTTGCGTTCCAGCGCCCGGTGGGCGGCACTGGATAGTGTCATTCCGTGTGGTTGTACAATGTCTTTGATGTCGTAAATCCATTTTCTTCTTGGACGTCCTCGTGGTCTCGTAGCAGATGATCTTTGATGTAAGACCAGTGATGGTAGTTGCTGGTGTTGCATTCTAACGACATGGCCAAACCACTTGATCTTCTGTCTTTCAATAATTGTGGCAAAAGGTGTTGATCCCACAGTCTGTCTGATAATAGCATTTCTTACTCGGTCTCGGATTATTAAGTTGGCAGCTCTCCTCAGGCATCTCATTTCGCAGGTGTTGATTTTGCAAAGGTGTAATTTGGATAGAGTCCAGGTTTGAGATTGGTAGCATAGGGTTGGTGTGAATATGTTGTTTATTATCTGTCGTTTTGCGGACATGGGTATGTTTGGATGTTTCAGTAAGGGTGATAGTTGATATGTAAGTGCACTAGCTTTTTGACATCTGATTTCGATTTCTATGTCCAGTCTGCCATCTTCTGTGATCATACTTCCAAAATATTTGAATTATTTAACTTGTTTCAGAGTTGTGCTATTTGTCTGTATAATTAGTGGGCCCGGCGATCTGCTAACTCGCATTACTTCGGTTTTGGCTGTATTTATACTCATATTGTATCTCCTGCATGTTGAACTCAGCTTGTTAATATGAGATGTCCAGGTATTTACTTCTCTGCCTTCCCAGTTGTTCTTTTCCCCTCAATCTTGCCAGTTGTCACCAAGTTCTCCAATTTGTTTCTTCTCATAATGTGTCCAAAACATTGTGACTGTATACGTCTAATTTCTTTAATCAGTTGCCATTGGTTTTTCTGTCTGTCCATGGTGTTCTTTGCATGTCCTCAGAAACCACATTTCCACAGCCAGCAGATGTTTTTAGCTTGCTTTCTCATTGTCGACGCTTTATATCCATATAAAAATATAACAGGCTAAGTATTAAATGGATCATTTTGAATGGCTCGAGAATGAAGTTATAAATAACAAATAGTCCTTGACAGACATAAAGGTTTCCCCACCTCTGGGGGAATATTAAATTGCTTTGTTGTAGTCGTGTCTCAAAGAGTGTCGAATTACGTTGTATTTACTATCGATTCATCCCGTCCTTCAGCTCACTACTATACTAATCTGATGTCAGATTTCCTTCACTTTTTGTTTTGTTTTCCTGTGATCCTAACAGACATCGGCGGAATACCTCAAGTTATACAACGCCGTCAGAGGGAAGGAATTTAGCAAATACCATGGCTACGCCTATGACGGTGTGTGGGTAGTGGCAAAGGCGTTAGACCGACTGCTCGATGATGTCAGCGTGACATCTGACATGTTTCGTGGTCCACCCATTGGCAGAGTGCTGAATGAGACCAGTTTCCTCGGAGTTACGGTAACATTTGTGTGTGCGTGTTGTTGCTTTTTTTTTATTGGGTGTCATTCATGAAATCAGTGATTCTCAAATAGTTTCACACTGTCTCTAGATTCTACATGAAGAGTTCAATTCCCCCTGCATTAATCCAGTCAGTAGTGCTTGGCGTTCGTCCTCCTCAGAAAATTGTATTTTGAGAATCACTGCGATGTCATTATATTGTTTCCTTGTATTAACTTCTGTTATGTATATATGTATACCTGGCTGTGCGTCTGATATGTGTGTGTATGCGTGCATTCGCACGTGGACGTATGGACGTTTTCGTATGTGTGTGCGTGGATGTGAACATGTGTGTGCATACAATGTAAGATATTGAAACACACATACGAGAAAATGTTGCTATACAACCATCCCTCTTCCTCTTCTTCTTTCGTTCGCTTGAAATTTGTCTATAACTGCAATGTTATCGCTTGTATGGATTTCACTGTCTTTTTTAGTTCACTCAGTGGTCCATATAGTTTATCTTCCACTGTTGACAACCTTCCTTAATCCTAGGGTAGTGGATCGACGTCCCAGCCTTTTCGGACCATGGTGAACACCTCGGAGGACCCGTGGGCATGCTGTGCACGTTTTAAATTAAACCTCAGCAGTTGAACATTAAACAGAGCAGGCCGAATAGGCCGCTGCCCATGCAAAACATCAAACTTAGAAAACCTACCCAAGAAAACCTGCTCAGTGGCGAAGGGGTTACGGACACATTTCTTAATCCCGCACACCGCGTTCGAAACACAGCTGCGGGCGATTTGGCATCAGACCGCCTTGCGTTGGTTTTCAAACAATTGTATGAGCGCCGGTCGTTTAGAAAGCAATGGAAACTACTGAACGTAAACTTGCCAAGAAATAAAAAAACAGCCCAAAAATGCTGGGGTTGATTGCGACGTCCTGTTAAGGATATGCGACTAGACTTAACCCAGGAAACAGATCTCAAGATGGAATAAAACTGGCTTCTAAACAGCGGGATGTACCGGGACTTGAAGAATTTGGCCTTATAACCGTCACAGTAGTTTAAAAGAATGGTAATAAAAGTGTTGGTTGCCGTAAGAAACAAGGGGCCAACCAGTGTGAAGGTGAACACAAGACATTAAAGACACCCTGAGTATGAAAATGCATGAGTCAGGGTAATGGGGCTATAATGGAAGTTGAGAGTACTGACCATAAAATACCACGCGTGTCGTAAAAGGCGACTAAGGAGAGATGGTGAGAGAATGAATACGACATTATGTAGACACGCTTAGCTACAAAATCCACACAATCATTAAGACTACAAAGGGCACGAACGAACGAACTTTATTTTCAAATGGTAACAAATTGGGTACATGCAGGCCCGTCTTACATTCGCCCCTTCCAATCACTTATCTTTTGTGTATCATTGTGCATGTTATATTCACATAGAAAAAAAATATTGTCAAATGAATGGTGTAAACATACGCAATGCATAATACCATTTTATGAGACAGGCAGGCAGGCAGACATACGTACACACGCAGATTCATAAACCCATACACACAAACCTGCATACATACTTACATCATTTACCCAAACTCTCACAATTATGCACCCCTCAATAACACGCAAATGCACACTCCCTCACATGCACATATACTTTCTCACAATCACAAACTCACTACATCCATTCATCCATCCATCCATCCGTCCACATACACACACACATATACACAATATGAGTTAGCTGATAACCTATGCTCCATTGGAAGTTGAAATGCAGAGAGTAGGGAATGGAGACATGCGAAGGATCCAGAATGTTCCTTCTGGTTGTGACGAGAGCGACGATTTGAAAATGATTTTTTTTTCTTATGATAACGATGATTCACAAAAGTATGTTTTACCATGTGAGATTCTCGCATGTCCTACGAGGTTCTTGGACTCATCTGAGATTTTCCTTGCGAGTTGCGGGATCAGACAGGATCACCTAGAGATATCCGTGTGCATTGAAAATAATCCTTTACCAAAACCAAATAAAGACCAACAGAGACGCTGTCACATGAAATTGGACCCAGAAAATGTCCCAGGAGTTTAAGATAACCGGAGTAATGCCGTCATTCATCCAGTGCCGCTTGCGCCAGAGAATGTGAGCCTAACGCGATATTCCCAGTATACTAGGATGGCTAGGCACAGGGTCATTTACCTTAACAACAAATGTGGCGATTGGGCTGACGGGTCACTATATGCTCATTGCTCGGAACGTCCATGAGTCCAGAAAGCAACAACACAAACCATTAATTGTATCATAGGTCCTTGAAAGGGACCAGCCAATATCTTCAAAATTGGTCGGACAAAGACACCTTGCCTTTATTTTCAAATTTAAATGAAATTAAGATGTACTAAAGAACACAAATGTAGAATCATTGGCACCTTGCCGTCTTGACAGACGATCGTTTGTTACATTGTGCTTCAAAAAGGCATAATAACTACAACCCATGGTGGTAGAGAATGTGACTGATAAGGCCAATTCGCTCTGTAAATGTTCGTCCACAGTGTGAACACATGGTCATTTCCACCATCATGCATCATCTTACGTCTTGCACGCTCGGTGTGTGACTTATCTGCAATCATCTTCTCCTTTGTCTTTATTCCATTTCTGATATTTGCCCTCCATGCAACACGTTCAGCGGCGACTTGCTCCCAATGTGCATTATCAATGCCTGTATCAGTCATGTCCCGCTTACATACTGACACAAACTCTTTTTGTACCAAACGAAGATTGGTCGTTGTCTAGATCATACTGCTCCTTCTATATTACTGCAGTGTGGAAGCTGAGCTAGCCACCTGTCTCACACCACAAGTCACCACTACAACACACATCAACCAGTCAGTGAACACGATTGAGTTTGCGCACATAATATCCATTTAATGCTGAATTAACACGGAACCACACAACATATAAATCCAGGAACAATAATTCTCTCAGAATATATCTTCATCACAACCGAACACTCGACTAACACTGCCTCTCAAGGTCCTTTTCCTCGAATCCACCACCACAATTAATCAGCCACTCTCTTGGCCCGAAATCACTCGATCCAACCCACTCTGGGTCTAAACTTCAACTCATTATCCCTGAAAACACACAGTGCGGAGTTCTCTACCTAACTCCGTCACTATTCCATTTTCCCAGACCGCCGACCTCCATGTCCGGTCCCAAAAAACTCAACTGTCCCCGTCAATGTTTCCCACTGTCTTTTTACCTTTCTTTGCAGCCCTCCACAGGCTCCCCACCACATTACTCCCCAGCTAAACTGTCTGCCCCAAAACTCCACTCGTGGGGACTTCTCCTCGACTCCCCCTTAAATCACTGTCTCCAACTTTCCCCGTCTGTCCTCTTATTTACACCCTTTCAGGGGACCTATTATCCAGCCCCATTGTCTGTAATGTTAATGATAGCAGGCATGTTACACTACCCCCTCCTCAATGGTTTGGAAATCTCAAGAACCACTGTGATGACTGTTATTTCTGCGTTGTAAAACAGTAAGGGAAATAATGGAAAAAATCACCCAAAAAATGAAATATCCAGATTGATTCTGATAGGCGACCTGTTCCACGCAGAGATGACATACCATTATCAAATTTCAGTCAGATGTGGTATTCCTTGCTAAAAGATGAGACAGCAGTGACATATGGAACTACAAGTGATAATGACAGTGATTTAGAAGATTATTTTCCAGCTGCTCAACGCTTCGACCAGTGTGAACTGAACGATCCAATCCGAGATCTATATCTCTCCAAGGAATTTTCAGAACTTTTGGCTTCAAGACTGAAAGAAAAACAAATTACAGACTACTGAAACAAAGGTTACATTTTATCGCAGCAAGTGTTCTAACATTCCATGTACCAACATTTAAAGTATTATTAACAGTTAATTTGTATACAGTTGCTTAATGACGACCGGGTATCACCTGTAGCACATGATGCTTCCTACCGGATGAAGAGACTCCATAGGGATCCCCATTAACGTCATTTTTATCAATTTGGTTTAGAGGCATAATTGAATAGGGAAAATACAGCGGTGGTTTCTTTTTGCCTTCCGCCGGTTTGGGTATGGTTTGACTCCACTAGCCTCTGTCTAAAAGACAAACACTACAAGGCGGCAGAGATAGAAGTTAGCGAATCTTACCTACCGATTCCACGTCATGTGTTTTGAGCTGAACGTAAAATTGCCTAGTTAATCTGGGTTTGGGGTTGGTTGCAACGTCCTGCGAAGGACATGCGACATGTCTTTTAAGTATGATTATTGACAAGGTTGACTATGAATGAAGACAGAATGCACTGAGAATACTTAAACTGTTGAGTCCATCATGTTTGGCTTCTTCAAGGGTAGAGTACAGTTTCAAAACGGGGACCGCGTGGGAAGTACCACCATTTTACAGATGCAGGGTAAGTTTCCACTTGTTGCTTCTCGTCTCTTCTTTGCTGTAACTTCCTAATAGATTGTTAATCTTGTTTGTCTGTCATTTCTTTGCGATTTATTGAACGTTTTTCAAATGCTTATTTCCTCATTCTTACTTAGGTTATCTGCATTATCATTTTTTTTTCTTTATGCCTATTAGCCGACTAATACTTATTATGTTTTTTAAACAAATATCAAGTTGGTTGACAACTTCCCAATTTTTTTTTCAAAATATCTACCTCCTTGATAACTTCCTAACTTTACCTTGCAGCTACTTAGTTGATAATTTCCTAATGTTTTTCAAGATATCTACCTGCTTGACATCTTCCTAACTTTATCTTATAGCTACCTGGATGACAACTTCCTAATTGTGTCAGGTAACTACTTTCTTGACAATGTCCTATTTTTATCTCAAGCAACCTACCTGCTTGATAATTTCTTAACTTGTCCCCAAGGATCTTTCTACTGGATCATTTAACAACCGTTCCCAGGTATGTAGTTTCTGCTATTTGTATATGAATTATTGTACCTCTGTGAGCTGATGTTAATTGTTCCCAGTATTAAAATTGTTGGATATGTTGTACATTGTAGTACATAATTTGGATGGTTAATGGTATGTCTATTATAAGCACCATGTAACACAAACAACAATGAGCAAGAATATGAGGAGTTCTTCGAAGACATCTATGATGTGCTTAATAAAATAGAAAAGCAGGACAACATCATAGTTATGGGAGACTTCAACGCAAGACTAGAACATAAACGAACGGACATAGAGAAACATCTTGAAGAATTTGGAGATCAACGTAATGAAAGAAATGATAATGGAAATAGATTGATAGAGATATGCACTCAACATGACCACTTTATAACAAACACATTTTGTAAACATAAGGAGTCATAAATATACACCTGAAACAAATGAAAAGATCTAGACACCAAAAGCCAAATTGATTTCATATTAACAAGAAACAGAAAGAGAAATACATCAGATGCAAGGGCAGTGCCCACCTTAAGTAAAACACAGACACAAAGCAGTTATTACTACAATAAGAACCAATTGAAGAAGAAAGCAAAGACCAAGAAAAATACACCACGCCAATCAGCAGACTTTAAAAAATCTCAAAGACGAGACAGTGGGGGATAATTATGAGAAAAAATTAAATGAAATCTGTATAAAACTGCCTATAGAAAGAACAACGGTGGAAGAAGAATGGGAGATGTTCATATCAAGTATTTAAAACACTGCAAAAATATATGGAACCACGAAAAAACGCAAAACACGGATACAGAAAATAACAAGTTAGTGGAACGCCGAGGTAAAGACAGCTGTAAAATTTATAAAAAGGTTGGTGAAAAACAAATAGGAACATAACATTGAATATAGAATAGCAAGAAGAGACGAGAATAGAATAATATAGAGAGAAAAACAAAAAGACTGGAAGAAATATAGAGAAGTCCTAAATAAAAACTACAAGGAGGCAACTAGAAAATTCTACAAAAAGATTAGTGCAATGAGAACCAGAGCAGAACCATTTGACCTAGCTGGAATAATTAAGAGCGAAAAAAAAAAAGAAGTGCCAAAAGTGAACATTAAAAAATCCTAAAAAGATAGAGGCAACACTTCGAACAACTTCTCAACATTCTATCAGAAGCCACTGGAATCCAAGAAACTGACACAGATGCCATCGAAGAACTAGAACCAGACAACTGAAAGAAGAAAATAGAGAAGCTATAAGATTAGTCCCATTGAATAAATCACAGGACAAGACGAAATACCAAATGAACTAACTAAAGCAGCTAGAGAAGTTGGAACAACATGGCTACATAGACTGTTTAACTATCCATGGGTAGAACAACAGACACCAAAAGACTGGGGAAGCGCCATAACTATCCTAATTTGGAAACACAAAGGCAGTAAGAGAGACTGCACACAATACAGAGGCATTTCCCTGAGTCATACTAGAACATTATTCTGCAAAATTCTAGAGAAAAGACTACGGCCTACAATAGAATCCCGCTAAGTGAAACACAACTGGATTTAGGGAAAGCAAAGGATGCACAGGTGCCATCTTTGTTCTTAGACAACTAATAGAAAAACCAATCGAATTTAGTGAAATACTCTCATCATCATCATGTGCCATGCAGGTAAGCGTGGGCGGTCATGCTTTGCAATCTCACTCGATCACCAGAGTCGTGGATCAGCTCAGCGTTCTTGTCTCGACCCATACAACGTGGCCAAGCCATCCAGATATTTACTTCTCTGCCCTCCCCTTGTTCTCTTCCACTCGATCTTGCCAGTTGTCACCAAGTTCTCCAATTTATTTCTTCTCATAATGTGACCAACAAATTGTAACTGTCTACGTCTAATTTCTCTAATCAGTTTACGGTTTTCATTTGTTTCTTGTAGGACTTGGTCATTGGTTTTTCTATCTGTCCATGGTATTCTTTGCATTTCCCTCAGAAACCACATTTCCACAGCCATCAGATGTTTTTCAGCTTGTCTGTTCATTGTCCACGCCTCTCATCCATACAAAAGCACAGGTTCTATGTAGCACCTCAATTCTTTTCTCGTTGCAAATGACATATTTTTATTGGTCAGTATGTTTTTCATCTTGCAAAAGGCTACCTTCGCCATGGCTTTTCTTGTTCTAATCTCTACAAGGCATTTCCCATCAGATGTTATAATTGTACCGATACACTTGTTTGGGAATACTGTATTCCCATTTACTTGTATATTACATTGTGACATTTCCTTCTTCTAAGTGACTACTATAATCTTTGTCTTCTTACAATTTAATTCTAATCCCTAGTTGTTCACTGTGTGCAACAATCGCATATACTAAATGTTGCAGATCCTGCTCATTGCCTGCAATCAAAACTGTATCATCCGCATATCTAATGTTATTGATGTTATGTTCCCCAATGATGATTCCTTTTATATCGTCAACATTTCTGAAAATATTTTCAATGTACAGGGAAAAAAAGACCTGGAGACATTACATATCCCTGTCACACACTTCTCTTAATCGGCAAATATTGACCTACTTCATCATAAATCTGTATGGCAGCTTGTTGTTTCCAATATATGTTTTAATTAGTATAAGGTCTTTCCCGTCACTTTGTAGATCTGCAAGCATCTCCATCACGTTGACATGTCTTACTTTATCGAAAGCATTTGTGTAGTCAATAAAGCAAAGATGTAAGTCTGTGTTTACTTCTATAGAACGTTCAATTAATGTTCTCAGCATATACACAGCATTAACTGTATCCTTGCTTTCTACAAACCCACATTGTTCCTCTCCTATTTCTCTTTGCATGATAATTTTTAGAAGAATCTTTGTGATATGGCTCATTGTACGAATTGTTCGATGTTGATAACATTCCGAGGCTCCTGATTTCTTCGGGGTTGCAATAAATATAGAATTACATAATTCAGGAGGTATATCTCCAGTATCATATAATGTGTTCAGCATTCTAAACTTCTATCTTCAGAATTGATGGTCCTTCATTATTACTCCGAATATCATATTGTTCTTCCCTTGTCTCATCATTAAGATTTCTCACATAATCTGACCGTGTATGTAAAATCTCATGTTTTTCTATTATGATTTTTCCATCTTTTGTTTTCAGGCAGCTCTTGAATTCTTTTGTGTATTAATTTGGTATATTTACTGTTGTGTTGTGTTTCAATCTATATGAAAATGTTTTCAAGCCATGCTTCTGTTGCTTCCTTACATTCCTTACATAATGTTCTTATTTTCCTGTGAATCTCTTTATATTTGTCAGTATTATTTTTGTTGTGTCTTCTGTTTCCATTAGTTGTAAAATTTCTTCAGGCATCCATTTCTTACGACCTACTTACTTTAATTTTGGGATAGTTGTTTCTGCTGCCATATTGATTGAATTCTTCAACATTTCCCATTGATCACCCACATCTTGAAATAAAATATCCAGATCAGGCAATACATCATATCTGTTCTTTACTTCCATGTAAAAATTGTCTTGTATTTCCTTGTCATTTTTTAATGCATACAGATCGTATTTAGTGTTTCCTGGTGTAACTTGACTTTCTTTAACTCGAATATGAAATACTCTACTTAGCCTTTGTCGACCAAGAAAAGAGTAGAATGAAACAATCTGTGGAAATTCCATAAACGATACGGAGTGAGTACACATCTAACAAACTTTTGTAGAAGCTTATACAACAACAGTGAATGCACGGCAAGAACAAATGGAGGACACTCAGAACCCATAAGATCCGGAGTACGACAAGGTTGTGCCTGTCCATCTCTTATTCATAACCTTTATAGATAGTATGTGTACAGAAAAAAGCCAAAGAAAGACCGTAACAACACCGCATGAAGAACAGAACACAGAAAAACTAACACCAAATTACACTATTAAAGAACTCCTATTTGCGGACGATCAAGCATTAATATCAAAATAAGAAGCAAAATTAGAAGACCACATAAATGGTCTAAACGAAGTGTGTAAAGAATATAACATGAGAATTGTGTTGTTGTGTTGAGTTAAGAACCGACATCACTGCACTCAGGACATTCCCATACGTGCTCAGTCCCCTCGTTCAACAGCCAGCGAAGAGTCATAATACTAATCGTTCCCACCGCTATCTGATTAAAAGTTCTCCTGGTCTTCCCTCTCAGTTTTGAGATTCTTCCAGAACCCCTGCCGATCCCCCGCAATCTCATTCTTTCCACATATGGGTTCTCAATCTGTTCCTCCGACTTCTCCGCCTGGTCCCACAAGGGCTCGACCACCTCCCCCTTGTCCATAGGCAAGATACCACCAAGAGGTGCAGTCCCTGCTAGCCTATCAGCCTGTTCATTCCCCCGTACACCCGCATGGCAAGGGCAAAATATCCACACAATTCTCACAATCTGTGACCTCTGAAGCGACGAGAGCCATTCCACACGAAACATTCCTTTCTCCACCTTGCTAAGCATACTCTTTGAATCCGTAATGAATACAACGTGTGTTGCAGTAGTCTCCTGTAGCTACCGGAGTGCCGCTGTTACTTCCCCTAACTGCATTCTCGTGTGGGAGGTCGTAGTCTCATATGCCAGGCTCTCCTTTTTCAAGACTCGCCCATTAGCAACATGAGAATTAGTATCAGTAAATCAGGGGTAATGACTATAACCAGAGAAGAAAAAAATAACGAACCATCTAAAAGAACACCCTCTGAAACAAGTAAAGAGCTCCAAGTATGTAGGAAATATAATATCATCAAATGGCAAATCAGAAGACGAGATCGAAAATAGATGCAGTAAGGCAAACCACCTCACTGGACAAATAGCACCAATACTAAAGAACAAACATGTATCAATAGTTACTAACTAAGAAAGCCCTCTACAACACAATCTTCCTACCAACTCTATGCTACAAATGCCAAACCTGGACAATGACAAACAAAAAAAGAGAAAAGAAAAATCACAACCACAGAAATGAGATTCCCGAGAAGAATACTTAATGTATCAAGACGAGAGAAAGAAAGTCAGAAATGAAGAAATCAAGACTAAAGTAATCAGAAAACAGCAAGTTAAATTGTTTTACCATATAACTAGATTATTAACTAACAGTTTACCACAACAAGCAGTGACTTACAGATCACATGGAAGCAGAAGAGGAGGCCGGCCTCGTAAACGATTGACAGAGGGAATAGCAGAGTCCATATGAATCTCGATACATGAAGCCCATAAGCGGGCACTCTCCCGCTGTTTATGCTTCACCTCGACACCGCAAGGCACAAGAGGAATAATATATGACATGAGAATGTTATGTCTACTTATGTGTTACTGTTCGTTGTGTCGTCTATTTTAACGCTCATATTTTATTTCTGATCCTTAGATGGCAAGATGGTGAAAGTGGGAGAATATCATGCTCTCACCGATTTTCTCAATTTAAGCAGCGGAGAGCCCATCGTATGGCGAGGTCGGTATGCCGCTTACCCATGTGTGTGTGTGTCTGTCTACCCATCGTGAGGTTGTGTGTATGTTTGTGTATAACGTTGCAGGTCCATCGTAAAACGTCGCTCCTATCACGTCCTACCGAAAACACTCTAGATACTTTGCCATTTCCCCCGCCTCATGCATTTTCATATCCAAGGTGTTTTCAGAGTCCCATGTCCATCTTTGTGCTGACCGACACATGCTCCTCTCCGAGGACCAGTGCCTGCCATGACCGGTCTTCCCAGACAACTCTGACGTCTTGTCAAAGTATTTCAGTGTCCGAGACATTCTGTTGTTTATGAGCCAGATTTCTTCACTATTCAGGTCTTTAGGATTTTAGTATTTTTCCATCTTTGGCCCACTATATTTTAAGAAATGTCTCTGTAACTCAAGTCCCAATTTTCATCTTTAGTGAATTCTAAATGGTCCGCGGCTCACATTAAAGTGTTGCCCCAGGAAAGATGCATGTTCTCAACAAAGTTAATTTAATTTGCTTTCTGTTCTGTAGCATTATTCTACTTTGGCTTTGTGTGCTATGGCCAGTTTACCTCTGACTTGTTTCCCGACTGAATATGATTGTACAGCGAAGGCATTGTTTTTAATCATTTTTGTTTTCTCCATCGTTGACTGTGATTTTTGGATGACATGCAATTTTGACTGCGTACAAGTTTTACAAAACTAGGAACAATATTTTGACCGTCACTGTCTTTTTACAGACATATTTAACTCTTCTGGTTCTGTTGAGAGAGAGAGAGAGAGAGAGAGAGAGAGAGAGAGAGAGAGAGAGAGAGAGAGTGTGTGTGTGTGTGTGTGTGTGTGCGTGCGCGCGCACACTACTGCTGCTGCTGCTGTTGCTGCAGCTGCTGCTGCTGCTTCATCAACATCATCATCATCATTTGCATTATGTTGAGTCACTGTGTCATAATTTGATTTGTGTTGAGTCGGTGTTTCCTACACGCATTGACTTATTTCCCCTTCACGTGGGTTGTGTTAAAATAATGTTTTCCATACATTTGAATTATCAATAGTAGATGTTTTCCATGCATGTGGTTTATATATGGATTATATTCGGTTACTTTTTGCCCCATATATGTGTGTGTGTGTGTGTGTGTGTGCGAGAGAGAGAGAGAGAGAGAGAGAGAGAGAGAGAGAGAGAGAGAGAGAGAGAGAGAGAGAGAGAGAGAGAGAGAGAGAGAAAGAGAGAGAGTTTAGTCTGTAACCTGATATTCTTGGAGTCTTACACAAACTTAACGTTGAAGTAATCAAAACGTATCTGAAACTTTCTGAATTGAGAAATTGACATATCATCAAGTTCTGTGAAACATAACAGAACAAAGAACACGTGTTACAGTAAGCCAAAAGCGAACACACTCGTGACTTGGTCACATAGTACTGGAGTGCACAATACTGGGAGAAACAGGAACAAGCAGACTAAGGATAATACAGATATGGACAGAAGTTTCAATAAGGCATGCATGAAATAACAGTGGGGCATTTATCAAGACAATCAGCTGCTGAATCGGATTTCAGGAAGTTTTAGGACCAGCCTAAGGGCACCCTGAGGACTGAACCAATTGATAATGATGAATCATATGAGCTGGTAGATACATGCTTTCGTGTGACGTGCTCTTAATTCATGTTCTTGTGATTTATTCAAGATGGCAAACCTCCCGTTGATAGAAGCATCAAGACAGACGAACTTCGTCACGTGTCTTTCCCAGTGTACATTGGCTTCGTTGTCATGGCAGCGCTGGGTATCACTATGGCTGTGTTATTTTTGGCTTTAAATATACGATTCAGACATCACAGGTGAGTGTAACTTCAATGTTTTCGTCTGTCTCTAATTGTTTTTATATAGGAAATATAATAGATTTCTAAAGCTAGGCAAGTGGTTCTCAACCGGTGGGGAATTCACCCCCCCCCCTTTTTTTCACAGGGGGAATTTTAGGGTTGCCGGGGGGGGGGGGGGGAGAGATGAAGACAACATATTGGCATTTTCAAATTGGCTTCAGGGCTACACAATTCGCAATTGGGAGATTAAGCGTACTCGTGGCGTTAAACTCCCCGATTGTTTCAAGATCGCGTTAATACAAGAACTGATTACTTGATGTTGTTTTCCCTCCATAATTTACGGTTCTCTGCTTCTAGCCCTTCTAGGATTCGTTCTATAACGTAAGTAGACCA
>JACEFZ010027667.1:155000-362500 GCA_014155875.1 Cepaea nemoralis
TTTAACTGTTTGTTTATTGTAGTATGATTAATGTGGTGTTTTAATAAAATATTGTGAATATAAAAATGCTTTTATTTAAGTTTTAATATCCATCAGCATATTCATTTGCCATTAACTGTATAAAACTACACTATAACATTTCTCTTTGGATCTAAACGTTATGTACAACTATGGAAGACAATAAGGATTTTCAGTATTATAGGCATGTTATTTTTAATGCACCTTTTGAAGCTGACAATTTTGGAAAGGTGAGATGGAATGACAGTCTGAACATATCGGTGAAGGGGGTCACGGGCCAAAAAAGGTTGAGAACCACTGAGCTAGCCGATTTTAGTGTCACGGGACCACTGTCGTTAACGATAAGATGATAAACTAACAGAGACAGTCTGTATTCACAGCTGCAATTGTTTGTTACTAGTGGAAAACACTCACGTCGGATCAAAGGAAACTACAAGTCTTTGAGCGTTCCCTAAGAAACGGGGAATCTGTCGGCCTTGTTTGATGTGTCGTCGTTCGAGAGAAAAAAGCCTGTTGTGTTCGTGGTAGGAGGGGGGACAACTATTCTTGTGAAGTTGGGAAAGATTGTCTGCCGCTGAGGCCACCTGGTGTTTACATCGAATGACGTCACTCGGACAATCCCCGACTGTAAGAAAAACAGAATTTGTTACCGCTAGTGTGAACAATGGAGTTGACCTAGGCTGAAGTGTCTGACTAGCTCGGTTTTAATATAGAAAAGAATCTAGCGTGTTCTGTATCAATTTACGTTGAGGAACATGTGTCTTTCATGGCAAAGTGTAGATTCGATTCAGGATAGAGCCGAGTGTTCATAAAGTATTTACTAAATAGCCTCTTGATTTAAATAATGTAGGATAGTCTAGTGATTGATAGAGCTAGAACTTGAACATAGTGTTGTTGCTTTGTGGTTAGGTATTCAAGGCGTGTCGGCGACAGTAGGCAATCGCATTGTTAAAACTAACTAGTGTGAGAGGTCAATTAGCTCAGCTGGTTGGAAATAGTGAAGTGGGATGATATTTAGAAGGATTGAGGATGGTTGGGGGATAGAGGAAATGTCCAATGGTGGGATTTTCCAGTGGGGGTCAACTGGGGTTCTGCACTTTACATTTGGTCTTTCCTTGTCTTACCCTAATTCAGACCGATGTGATGATCTCCTCTGCCCCATGACAGAGTTTCGTTCACTGTCATATATCTGAGTGAGGCCGTCGGCCTACACTCATCTAATAGGGGTCAGTGTCCGGTTGCTCTCACCCGGTGTGTTCTCTCTCTTTCACAGGTTCCCTCAGGTAATGAATAAAAGAAGCTGAAACATCACAGTTTACTATCATGGATAAGTTAGTGCAGGAAGAGTTATTCAGCAGCTTTTGCACTGGGCCCATGATAAAAAGGGTCTGAAGGAACATGGCTCGGTTGAGCCAAAACATATAAGTATCCAGCAGATGACTTCTTAGTGATAGGGATCATGGAAGGTCAGTAGTTAGATTATTTTTCCAAACCACATGTGAACAGAACACTAGTGATTGTTTTCCACATCACATGTAGAAAGAACCATATAGTGAGTTTCTAAGGAACAGGAACAATGACCTGGTGCTTTTACTAAATTACTAGATTCCTGTGGGACTGTAAACAATAACAGTGTAATTGTGAAACGGTAGGACCTTTATGAAATAAAATCACGTTATTTCAAGGGACAGTGTTCCGTGTTTTCACAAGGCACGGATGTTTTAAGTCTCAGAACGGTAGGGACATTTTAATAACATGGGGTGTGATCGATTCAGGATCAGTATCGGACTATATCCGTGATTGGTGACCACGTATCTGGGTTATCAAAAGCTACTGGGGAAGTCAACATCTAGCAGGAGGGACACATAGTTTGGTGAGGTTATCGTATACTGAACTATGATGATGTTGTGTGGTCCTTACAGGGATGCTCAGACTTTGCTCCTGAGTTGTTCGTTCTGATTCTGCAGACACACTAGAGTACACGACATACATTCTACACATACACTTCTCACATACATACACTTTTCTTCATTAGATTAATGTGTTATTAATTTTTGGAAGCTAGAGTTGTTTAGTATGTTGTTTTGGAGAAGTGTAGAGAGGGGGCATGAGCCAGTGGTGAGTGAGAGAGAGAGAGAGAGAGAGAGAGAGAGAGTAGAGAGAGAGCGAGAGAGAGAGAGAGAGAGAGAGAGGGGGGTATCCATTGACTGCAGGAGTGTGGTGGACGGAATCTGGTGGATTCTCCAAAAAAAAGATAGGGCAAAATAAGTGGGTGTTGATTCCCCTCACTCCGGGGACGCACATGGGAAATCCATGACAGTTTAGTTTTATTTATATTGCCCCCACGAAGCGAATAAATATTTGAAGTAAAATCTCAAAATTTTCCCAGTTTTAAAATGGAAAGAGCGAAGGCAAGGAAGATAGGGAAGATGGAGGAAAGACGAGAGAAGGAAGCAGTAAGAAGGAAGAGGGCGATGACAAATAAAAATGGTAATGAAAAAAAGATACTGAGAGAAGACTGGGGGCTTAAAAGGGCCCATTAGGGGGAAAGGGGGAAGAGTGTGACAGAAGGAAGGAGAAAAGGGGGGTTGAAGAGAAGCAGATAACCTCAAAGATGGCGATGGCCGAGAAGAATGCCTTTGGTAATAAATATAAAATAAAAATTTAGTTGTAAAAAAACCCCCGGGGGGTGTAAAGAAGATTGAGGAGAGGCGCGAGAAAGGGGTAGGAAGTGTGTCCAAGAAGAAAGATGGAGCACTTAATTCATGGAGCATCATCATCCCCTTTTAAATAATCCATTAGGGTTGTTTCATCCTCCTAGGGCCACACTAGGAGGTTCACAGTCCAGTGCATCAACTCTGTAGTACCTGCGAATAGACCAATCTGTAATGCAACATTCTATTAGCTGGTTTGTTTTATTATTAAATTGACCACTGGTAACGGTCTGCACATTATGAAATTTTTACCTGCTGGGTCCTTTTCTCGTGGGTAGTAGCATGCAGAGAGGACACCTCACTGTGTCCGCACTTCTGATGGAAGGTTAGTCATAGAACCCCTTTAGTGATTAAAGATCGGTGTCATATCCTGGCGTTCCTAAGTTTGTACAATAGGTCACCCAGTACTGGTATATCAGGTAGTAGTAGCATATCTCACGTATGTAGTTTGTACAATAGGTCACCCAGTACTGGTATATCCGGGAGTAGTAGCATGTCCTGGCCTTCCTAAAATAAATAATCCAGCCTTAGCGCTGACAATCGAACCTGTGTCCCAACGCCTCATCATTGTCAGCGTGACGTTCTAACCCTTACACCTTCACCTGTTACACTATTAAGTCCCGTGGCAGAAATCTGCTGTGGATATGTCAAGTGCTATGGGTCCATCACATTTTGCAGGTCTGAGTTTACAACACGGTTTAAATGGCGAGAGCATCGATTTCATTTCACCGTGTTTTATCCCATATAGTTTGGCCTATCGAAAACGTTGCACAAAACAAGCAACTCCGTAGTTCCAGCGACGACCCCCAGTGTCTCCGTGATACTTTCATGTGTTAACCGAGCGATGTAGCCCGGAATCGAACGACCTTCGAAACGCGAGGCACGCGACGTAACTACTTGGCCACGGAGACTCCCTTGTAGGTCTGAGGGCGTGCGGTGATAGAGGCCAAGTCTTTATTCTCCCGTAGCGAATGATGAGATGTGGCGTCGAACTCTTGTGTGACCGTGCTCATGTCATTATCATTATAACATGCTCCGTCGTTTGCACAATATCATCCACTGCCGGTGATCAGGGAACAGCACAATATCATCCACTGCCGGTGATCAGGGAACAGCACAACATCATCCAATGCCGGTGATCAGGGAAAAGCACAATATCATCCACTGCCGGTGATCAGGGAACAGCACAGTATCATCCACTGCCGGTGATCAGGGAACAGCACAATATCATCCACTGCCGGTGATCATGGGTTCTCACAATATCATCCACTGCCGGTGATCAGGGAATAGCACAATATCGTCCACTGCCGGTGATCAGGGAACAGCACAATATCATCCACTGCCGGTGATCAGAGAACCTCACAATATCCACTGCCGGTGATCAGGGAATAGCACAATATCATCCACTGCCGGTGATCAGAGAACCTCACAATATCATCCACTGCCGGTGATCAGAGAACCTCACAATATCCACTGCCGGTGATCAGGGAATAGCACAATATCATCCACTGCCGGTGATCAGGGAACCTCACAATATCATCCACTACCAGTGATCAGGGAACCTCACAATATCATCCACTGCCGGTGATCAGAGAACCTCACAATATCATCCACTGCCGGTGATCAGGGAACCTCACAATATCATCCACTGCCGGTGATCAGGGAACCTCACAATATCATCCACTACCAGTGATCAGGGAACCTCACAATATCATCCACTGCCAGTGATCAGTGAACCTCACAATATCATCCACTGCCGGTGATCAGAGAACCTCACAATATCATCCACTACCAGTGATCAGAGAACCTCACAATATCATCCACTACCAGTGATCAGTGAACCTCACAATATCATCCACTGCCAGTGATCAGTGAACCTCACAATATCATCCACTGCAGGTGATCAGAGAACCTCACAATATCATCCACTACCAGTGATCAGGGAACCTCACAATATCATCCACTGCCGGTGATCAGAGAACCTCACAATATCCACTGCCAGTGATCAGGGAACCTCACAATATCATCCACTACCAGTGATCAGAGAACCTCACAATATCATCCACTACCAGTGATCAGGGAACCTCACAATATCATCCACTGCCGGTGATCAGGGAACCTCACAATATCATCCACTACCAGTGATCAGAGAACCTCACAATATCATCCACTACCAGTGATCAGAGAACCTCACAATATCATCCACTACCAGTGATCAGGAAACCTCACAATATCATCCACTACCAGTGATCAGGGAACAGCACAATATCATCCACTACCAGTGATCAGGGAACAGTATTACATCCCTGTGTGTCTTTGGTTTGTACATTGAATCATCCACGGGAGGGGATGAAAGGGTAAGAGAGGGTGGGGAAGAAACATCAAAACGACGGAGAAAATGGATTTACAGCTTTAATGACGTGGAAAAGGTAGGGAGAATGAAAAAGATGGATTACGTGTGGATGACGAAGGAGAATGAGAAAGATGGATTACAACTAAGATGACGGAGGGAGAAGTAGGGAGAATGGGATTACATGTGGATGACAAGAAAGAAGTGGGGAGCATGAGAAAGGTCGATTACAACGAAGATGAAGAAGGAGAAGTAATAACAAGAAAATGTCAGTAAAGAGACACCGTTTCTCGCCATGGCTCGTATTGGGTATATGGAGCTAGCCCCATCTTGCTTTAACAAATGGACACTGGCAGGGTGATCTGGTCGCTGGCCATTACGTTCCATAGAATTTTCTTGTATCCATTTTAGCCCTAATCAATGTTTAAACATCGCTTCCTTGAGTGGGTTCTAACTCAAGAATGGCCACCAGGCCGGCAGAAAAGCCACCTGGTCACTGCGCTGCCGCGACTGCCAATGAGAAGTAGGCATGAGGAGGGGAGAGAAACATACAGAACATGGAAGAGGGTATAAACGAGTGAGAGATTATAATTATTTGACCATTTCATGAATATTTACTCGGGTTTCCGTAGAGCCCATACTGCCGGGGAATTATGACAGGAAATTGATGTCTAGGCAAGACCGGATTTCGTCATCCATAGAACCCGTGAAATCGGACTGTGAAAACCCCATTCAGGGATGGGATATCATTATCAAACATCGATTTGGTCATTTTCAATAAAGAGCCAGCAAACGCATATTGTCACAGAAGGGCTACGACTGATGTGTTCCATTATCTGCAAGAAAACTGAGAAATTGTTCTATACGTGTGCAGTTTGTGTGCCGCTGTGACGTAATGTTTAACGCGCTTGCATTTGGCGATTGTCAAGGGTTTGACTTATATTAAGGCGGATTTTTTAAACCCAGTAGAATGCTATGGGTTGTGGAAACAGGCAACGACGGAGAAAGATACGGTTTTAAATGTTTGTTTAATTACACTGACCTTCTACTACTGACCAAGAACAGTGGCAATATATGGTTATGATCATCATCGAGTGACTTTCCAACTGGGGTAGGCCTTCGTGTCTCTCCACAGATCTCGGTCTTAGTTGTTCTAAATGAAATCTGCTGATGATATTTCTATATGCCGCCGTCTATCCATCCAGCATAATTACTCTTGGTCGGCCTCTGCCTCTCTTCCCCTTGATCTTTCCAGTTGTCACGATGTTCTCCAATGCCTCTCTTCTCATCACATGACCGAAGAAAGCTGATTGTCTCATTCTTATTGTTGTATATAATGTTCTACTTTCATTAGCCTCTTTCAAACAGTCGCTGTTAGTTACTCTGGCAGTCCAAGGAATTCGCAATATTCTTCCCAGGAACCACATCTCTGTTGCTTCCAAATTCTTCCTATTTTGTTCATTTACATTCCAGGATTCACTGCTATAAAGCAAAACAGATTCATATAGCATTTTCGCACTCTCTTTCTTGCATGCAATGACAGTGACGTATTGCATTAAGATACTTTCATTTTTCAGAAAATGAAATTCAGCCTTTGCTTGCCCTATCTCGTTCTTAATCTCTGTTATACACGTCCATCTGATGTTATAACTGCACCTAGGTATTTAAATTATCCACTTATTTAAGAATGTTCCCTTTTATTTCCATTTCACATTTTGGTGTGTAGGATGGCTACTTAATCAATTGCGTTGCCCGTGTGGCTGATAACCGTTTTTGCCATGCTTTTATTAGTCATGATGCGTGTTTATCACTTCTGCCAGATACATCAAAATGTCCAGTCCAAATATGAACAACTTAATCATAGTCGGCTGTATCCTGTGCTACCTGTCCATCATCTTGATGGGCACTGACCCTGACCACAACAACCGCCTTCTTTTCAGCTACTGGTGCACAGTAAGTTCGTGATTGGTCCTCAGTGGAGGACAGTCCTGGCCGTGTTCATGTCGTGTTGTGGCAGTGTGCTGCTCATATTGTCGTTCGGCTGGCCGTGTTCATGTCGTTTTGTTGGCAGTGTAGCTGCTCATATTGTTCGTTTCGCTGGCCGCTGTCATGTCGTTGTGTGGCAGTGTACTGCTCATACTTGTCGTTCGGTGGCCGTGTTCATGTCGTGTTGTGGCAGTGTGCCTGCTTCAATATTGTCGGTCGCTGGCCTGTGTTCATGTCGGTGTTTGTGGCAGTGTACTGCTCTATATTGTCGTTCGCTGGCCGTGTTCATGTCGTGTTGTGCAGTGTGCTGCTCATATTGTCGTTCGCTGGCCGTGTTCATGTCGTGTTGTGGCAGTGTATGCTCATATTGTCGTTCGCTGGCCGTGTTCATGTCGTGTGTGGCAGTGTGCTGCTCATATTGTCGTTCGCTGGCCGTGTTTCATGTCGTGTTGTGGCAGTGTACTGCTCATATTGTCGTTCTGTGTTCATGTCGTGTTGTGGCAGTTGTACTGTCTCTGTCGTTTCGGTGCTGGCCAAATGTTCTGTAGGAAATGTAATATCGTACTGGGTTCATGTCTGCCGTACGCTATCTGGTCATGTTATAATATTCGTTACAGGCTGCCATGTTGTGTCGTACCTGACAGCATATGTCGTTCGCTAATACTGGTCATGTTGTGATTTCGTTACCACTGGTCATGTTGTGAGATTCATTAAGGGTTCATGATTTGTCGTTCGCTACTACTGGTCATGTTGTGAGATTCTTTACAGTGTTCATGTTTTGTCGTACCTTACAGCACATGTATCGTTCGCTGCAACAAAAGTGTCGTTCGCTACAACAAAAGTGTCGTTCGCTACAACAAAAGTGTCGTTCGCTGCAGCAAAAGTGTCGTTCGCTACAACAAAAGTGTCGTTCGCTACAACAAAAGTGTCGTTCGCTGCAGCAAAAGTGTCGTTCGCTGCAGCAAAAGTGTCGTTCGCTGCTACTAGTTATGTTGCTGTTCGCTATTGGTCAATGTTGTATCGACGATACCCATGGCTGTACTTCTCTGTCATGTTGTGCCGTTCATTACTGGTCATGTTGTTATATTCATTACTGGGTTCATGTCGTGTGGTTCGTTACTGGTCAATCTGTGACATTCGTTACTGATCAATCTGTGACATTAGTTACTGTCGTTAATGTTGCCTTATGCGTTATTGTGCTGTATCGCTGATACTCAAGACTGTACATATCTGCCAGTTTGTGTCGTTCTCTTTTAAACCCTTACCTTCAGTGTGATTAGCTACATTTATTTCTGTCATGGTCTGGTGTTCACTTCCGACTTCTGTTTGCAATGTGCTTGGCTGTGTTTATCCATCTGTCATGTTGAGTTTTTCGTTGCCGTTCTCCGGTGCTACGTTTCATAACTGTATAAAACAAAGTACACCTTCACCAGTGCTACGTTTCATAATTGTATAAAACAAAGTACATCTTCACTCTTGTATGCGCCTTGTGACATATTGGGTGTATGGTACCATACCCCATATGTTATGTACCAGTCGAAACTCGATGTGTGAAGTGATGAATACCACACTGGCCGCGTTTGCTTCCCATGTTACGTTTGGGTCGACTTGGGAGGTCAGGTCAATTTACAACATCTGCTCCAAGGGAGATTCGAATACAAGAACAACAGGCCCTGTTGGCACCTGCGCTTCTGTGGCTCCCCTGTTGAGGCTGAGTGCCGAATTTTTCTTCACAGCCTTTTTTGCCGGCTATATATCGACTTTTCTGGCAGGCCCACTACTCATCGAGAGAGTGGGCCTTATCGAGACTTGTCGAACGGTCGTACAAATTTGTTCTTTTGCCCGCTCTAAACCCCGACCCTTGGGTGCACGTTCGGTTACATTCTCGAAACGCCTGCCTCGCTACTTGCGTTTGGGGGGAAAATCCTTTTGGTGCACCTCACACAGCCATCCCCAGACAAACGGCTCGTAACGAAAGCTCGTCGGGAACGTCCGTGGTTTTGCATGTATCACCTTGTACCGTGAGGGCGAGCTTTAACGATGCTACTCTTGGCCTGCGTGTGCTTGAACAGTCCGTTCTATAGATATCCGATTGATATTGCCAATAGTCATATGCATTGTGAATGATGAGGCTCAGTGAAGATTTGTTCGCAACTTAGACGAGCAACATCTTCTGTAGGCAGAATCTCGCTGGCCACATGTGTGTGTGGTCTGTTCTGGTGGTTAGTCTGTCTATCCGACTGATATCTGGTTGATCCTATGAGTAGTCATACGCTCGTCACTACGCTAGTCTCAAAAATGAAAACAAAAAGGGAAATTTCGGGAAAGGGGAATTGCACGAGACTCTTGCTACCCTTGTTCTGGTGGTCAGTCTGTCCCACGATATCTGGTTTATCCATCATAGTCATACGCTAGTCACAGCTTGTCTCAAAACTGAAAACAAAAGGGGAAATTTACGGAGGGGCCGTTTGCACGAGACTCTAGGGTACCAGTTGTATGTGAGAGTCACTATATACAGGGATAACTGGCCTGTGGCAGCCTAACGTCCACTGCATCTGTGTCCGTCTCCAGTCGTCTTGCTATGCTCGCCACTGGAACCAGATGGACGCAGACGAGAGAGTGAGGTCGACGGAGTTGCGCAACCACTTCCTCACTATAATCCAAACTAAAGCGCAAGTCATTCGTTCTTCATCAAATCAAAAGATGCAATGAATGAATGGTCCTCATTATTCGTGATGGACGAACATCCATATATCGACCTAGTCATCACACAGCCTCTATTGCTGAGGCTAACTTATGGCAACCATCATACACATCCATTACTGAGTACACGTCCTGGCTTAATCATCAAACATCCTCCATTTATTGAGGCTAAGTACTGAGTCAACAACGAAGAAGGCTCCGTTATTGACGATAAGTATTTACTCAACTATAAATTAGTCTCCATTATTGAGGATAAGTGCTGATTCAACTATGAATTAGTCTTCGTAATCACGGTAAGTGCTAACTCATCTATGAATTAATCTCCATTATTGAGGATAAGTGATGACTCAAGTATGAATTAGTCTCCATTATTGACGGTAAGTGCTGACCTATGTGACTCAACTATGAATTAGTCTCCATTATTTAGGATAAGTTCTAACTCAACTATAAACTAGTCTCCATTATTGATGGTAAGTGCTGACTAAACTATGAATTAGTCTACATTATTGAGGATAAGTGCTGACTCAACTATGAATTAACCTCCATTATTGACGGTAAATGCTGACTCAACTATGAATTAGTCTCCGTTATTGAGGATAAGTGCTGATTCAACTATGAAAAGTCTTCATAATCACGGTAAGTGCTAACTCAACGATGAATTAGTCTCCATTATTGAGGGTAAGTGCTGACTCAACCATGAATTAGCCTCCATTATTGACAGTGGGTGCCGACTCAACTATATGTGACTCAACTATGAATTAGTTTCCAATATTGAGGATAAGTGCTGACTCAACTCTGAATTAGTCTCCACTATTGACGGTAAGTGCTGACTAAACTATGAATTAGTTTCCATTTTTGAGGATAAGTGCTGACTCAACTATGAATTAGCCTCCATTATTGACGGTAAGTGCTGACTCAACTACGAATCAAACATCCGTTTGTGCTCAGGGTAAACTCTACGGTGAAGTCTAGTTCCATTTCGACGAGCACATTCTCATTCTGATAGTCACAAGACCATCCATTCACTCTACATTCCCTAGTGTCAGACAGTTTCATTTACAATATCTCCTCGACTGTCCCATAGCCAGCTGCCAGTGTGCCTGGGCAGAATAATGGAACTTGAATGGTGTGACAGAATCACCGATGTAGAGCTCATGAACTAACATTACAGTGAATTCAGAAGTGTGGAAAAGACACTGGTGCTGGGTAGGACACGGTGACAAAATCTGTAAGGCTAGGATAACTAGGCACTCCCTTGTCTGGAACCGACAAGGTGAACGAAACAGTTTGAGACCTAAAACACGCGAAGAGAATTAAAGACAGAGATGAACCATATGGGGAGGACATGCAGGGAGCTGTAGGAGATAGCAAAGGATGGGGCGGATTGGCGTGGGTTGGTTGGGGAGCTATGTCCCAGTAGGGGATAAAGGGCGGAAATAGAGGACAATGAAGAGGAGGGTTAGGCGGACGCTTTATGTAAACAAATATAACGCAGGCAGTGATTTGGTACAGGTTTCATGAAACGAGGACCTGTGCTGGAAATGTAATAAAGTTAGTTGCATATCCTTTACAGGACGTTTGCAGTCAACACCAGCATTTTTTGCTGTCCTGGATGTCTTGACAAGTTTTACGTTCAGTAGTTTGCCATTGCTTTCTGAACGACCGGCACCCATACCATTTCGTAAAAAATAACAGCGCAAGGCCAAATCTGCTGCCAAATCTCGCGCAGCTGTGTTTCGAACGCGGGTATACGGAATCACGAACCGCGTCCGTAACTCCTTCGCCGCGGAGTAATAGAATCTCCCAAATTATTGGTCCGGTTCGTACCAAAAATTGTCTCGACCAGCAAATTTCTGCCATCGACCTAGTCTTATAAAGTGGATACGATTTCCTGAGGCGACACCATTTACAACAAAGGTCCCACATTCCTGAAGGATTAAGTAACGTACAGTAAATGACCTTGTCCACGCCATGAGGCGCCTGAGTGTAAGGTGCCAGCCCCATATTGTCTAGACTACTCAGCCCTCGATGTGGTCACTGTCGCTACGGTCGCCTTTACTTCCCACGACATTTTCTGGAACCCATTTAAGGCTGGGGTCGACCTGGACATCCGTGTCAGTTTGTGAAAGTATCACCACCTGAAGAGGTATTACAGCACATTACCACAGGGGCGTCAGGCCAGCGTGTTAGTTACTGCGCCACGGCGGCTCCGATCACAATAACAATAATAATTGTAATAAAATGTTTGCCTTTCTTCTGACACAGGCCAGATCATGGACTCTGGCACTAGGTTTCACCTTGGCATTTGGCGCCATGTTTGGCAAGACGTGGCGGGTTCATGCCATCTTCACCAACATCAAGCTCAACAAGAAGGTCAGTGGTTGTTGTTGTTGTTGTTGTTGTTGTTGTTGTTGTTGTTGTTGTTGTTGTTGTTGTTGTTGTTGTTGTTGTTGTTGTTGTTGTTGTTGTTGTTGTTGTTTTTGTTGTTGTTGTTGTTGTTCAGCGTCATCAGGAGTCCACTTGTTCACTAATGCCGCGTTAGTTAGTTAGTTAGTCGCGATCCCAATTTCACGGCAAAGGTAATACCACATTGATTGATTTAACTATTCGGTCTTCCAGCTGATTCCACAAATTATGAAAGCTCAGTGACTGTCTCATTGTTAGTCAGTCAGTCAGTCGGTCAGATAGTCAGTCAGTCAGTCAGTCAATTAGTTCGTAACTAAGTTAGTTCATAACTTAGTTACTTCACAACTTAGTTAATTCGTAACTTAGTGAGATAGTTCGTAAGTTAGTGTGTTAGTTCGTAAATTTGTTAGTTCGTAACTTAGTTTGTTAGTTCGTAACATTGTTTGTTCATAACATAGTTTGATTGTTCGTAACATAGTTTGTTTGTTCATAACTTTATTTATTCGTAACTTAGTTTGTTCATACCATAGTGACTTATTAAGTTATTTAATCAGTTGGGACGATCAGTGCCTGTTTTACAGCGATGAGGGTAGATTACAAAATCATATTACTAATCTGAGTTCAACCTGCAGCAGATACAATATGAGTATAAACACAGCCAAAACCGAAGTAATGCAAGTTATCAGATCGCCAAGCCCACTAAGTATACAGATAAATAACATAACTCTGAAACAAATTAAAGAATTCAAATATCTTGGTAGTATGATCACAGAAGATGGCAAATTGGACAGAGAAATTGAAATCAGATGTCAAAAAGCTGGTGCACTTACATATCAACTATCACCCTTATTGAAACATCCAAACATACCCATGCCCGCAAAACGACAGATAATAAACAGCATATTCACACCAACCCTATGCTACCAACCTCAAACCTGGACTTTATCCAAATTACACTTTCGCAAAATCAACATCTGCGAGATGAGATGCCTGAGGAGAGCTGCCAACTTAACAATCCGAGACCGAGTAAGAAATGTTATTATCAAACAGACATGTGGGATCAACACCTTGTGCCACATTTATTGAAAGACAGAAGATCAAGTGGTTTGGCCATGTCGTTAGAATGCAACATCAGCAACTACCATCACTGGCCTTACTCAAAGATCATCTGCGACGAAACCACGAGGACGTCCAAGAAGAAAATGGATTGACGACATCAGAGACATTGTACAACCACACGGAATGACACTATCCAGTGCCGCCCACCGCGCGCTGGAACGCACATTATTCCTCCCCACGACGCTTGACGGCAGAAGTGGAAGATGATGATGATGATGATGATTGATGGTGATGATGAATCAGTTGGGGGTGTCATCCTTGTACTCCAAACAAGTCCATATGTGCTCAGATCCTCCCTCCCCCACCACCAAACACAATCATCAGCGTCCGGCGGCTAATAGTGCCAGTTCTGTGTTGATTGACGAGACCTCTCATGCTCCGGATGTGCTCCTGGCCGCGCCAGTTTTAACTTCTAAATCTCTTTCTGGACAACCAAGTGAGTTAACTGGCTTCAAAGTCCACCGCTCTCGACATCTCTCTAAGGGCGTTAATAACATGAATATACATGTGTTTAGGAATACTTCTGGACTATCCATGTCACAGTGGAAATCGTGGCATGAAAGACATTGCCCTCCGTCCCATGCACGAAACTATATGCAGGATAAACACGCATGATCAAGGTCATAACAATTAGGTCTAATAATGCTTAGAGGGGAGACAAATATCATGAGAATAAATCTAGCAAATGATAAACTAATCTTTCTTGGGTAAACCTTATTTCAAGAAGTGGCATCATATACCATTTTTGGTAGCAGTCTTGACGGTGGGGGGGGGGGGGGGGAAGAGATATTAAAATGGAAATACAACGGGCAAGAGGAGCATCCACGGCACTACGCACATTGTGGAAGTGAACAGAAATTGCAACTACATTCAGAACTGAGTATATTTATCTGTAACGTTAAATCGGTACTACTGTATACATCCGAAACACAGAGAACGGCTAAGACAATTACTAATCAACTACAAACATTTATTTACTTTTGCCTGCGCGGAATAAAAAACTAAAATTGTAGCACAGAATGGCAAATGTGGAATTTAGCGAGAGAAATAGATGCCCTAGGAATCTAGAGTTTGTGAAAAACTGTGGCTGCCTTTGAATGGGGAAGAGGATGGGTTGGAGGAGGGGTAAGGGCAAGATTTCATTGCATCGGGTTGTATCCTGTCTAGCTGAGTCTCTCTCCTTAGAGCAGCTAACCGCCTGTCGAAAGCCTAGCATAGAGCACGAACTCCGTAGCTCTGGAGACGACACCCAGGGGTCTTTGGAAAATAAAACTGAACTTGTGAACTAATGACCTTGTGAGCACGGGGCAGATGGAATAACTTCGCCCCGGAGACCCATACAGTGAGAATACCTGATAATGTTATAACTAGAAAGTCGTTTCGCTTGAATATATTGGACAAACGAAATAATGAGACCTACAAAGATACGCGATACGCAGACACATGAATAATATATGCAGACCGTGGAAGGAACTGCCAGAGATGTTAAGATAGGAAGGCTTGTCATCGGTTGAGAGATTTTTGGAAATGGAAACCTGGCAATAAATGGAACTGGTCACATTGTCTCACCTTACTGTGGCCTAGAACATTTGAGCGCCAAACACTTTATAATGTAATGCGGAATAAACAAGATGACATCAAGAATTAAACAGTGATAGCAATCTTCCGGTCCCCAACATGGCGGATAGACATTTAAACCGTTAAGGCCTCTGGAGTATTTACGCTTGTGGCTACTGTTTGCATTCACATTTTCCTTATGTTGGACTGGTTCCGTCGCCCTGCTACTGAGTGTGTGCGTGCTTGCGTGGCGCGACACTATGAGCTGTGAATTTCGTGTGGAATGTTTTTACGTCTGTCCGCTGTTGTTTGTAGCGTAAACTGCATGTTCGGAACGATGGCGGCCGGCTGTTGCTGAATTAACTGGTTTGCGTTTTCGGTTCACGGGTGCATTTTTCAGGAAATTCATGGGAGTCATCGCTGCAGCTACGGAGTTCGTGCTCTTTGCGGCGCTTTCGGCGGGTCGCCCTGTGGAAAGAGACCGAGCCATTTGGGATAAAACACGGTCAATGAAGTCTTTCTGGTGATTGCTGATTGCATTGACGATGAACTGTATTTTTCGTGGAAGACTTTTGTGTTGGTATTCAGGCGGCGACATTATGCATAGTGTACCTGTGCGGGCTGTTGGCCTGTCTAGACTCCTGTTTGTTTTTTTTAAAACACTTTTCACATTGAGCAGTGAGGAGCATTTTATGTGGTATTTACTGGCACAGGAACGGAGCATAATGGGGACGACCCGTTGCCGTGAAGTTGGAACCGCGACTAACTAACTAACTAACTAACTAACTAAACTACACTACACTACACTACACTACACTACACTACACTAAACTACACTACACTACACTAAACTACACTACACTACACTACACCACACCACACCACACCACACCACACTACACTACACTACACTACACTACACTACACTACACTAAACTAAACTAAGCTAACATGGAATTTTAAGCGTAAACATTCAGACATTATTCTGACTGGATAGCAAGACTATAACGTACTGTGGTTTGTTCCTTTAAGGAGGTCCTCTGTACACGAATTCGAACCCAGGACCACCTGGCTGGTGGAGAAATGTGCTAGTCCCTGCACCACCGATTCTCTCAAAAAAGTACTGTGAGGCGGAAATGAATCCTACGACTACTGCGGATTGAACTCAGATCACTACCTTGGATATTATTTGTACTAACCGTCGTGCTACTTTGGATCCTACTGTTGCGCATTTTTTTATATGTTAGTTGCATCTCCTCTACAGGGTGTCACAGTCAGCCCCAGCATTTTGGCTGTTTGTGATTTACTTGGAGACTTTACATTCAGTAGTTTGCCATTGCTTTCAGAACGACCGACGTGCATACCATGTTATAAAAAACCAACACAAGGCGGTATGCAGAATTGCGAATCGCGTCCCTTATTCCTTCTCCATAGCCCAAGCATAGAATTAGTTGATTGAAATGGGGAATAGTAAAGCCTTGTTACTTGTTCTTTGTTTCACTTGTGTAACGGAGAATGTACTGCAGTACAATAACTAGACATCTAACTGTTGTCTCCCAGGTCATCAAGGATTACAAGCTCTTAATGCTGGTGCTAGTTCTGGTGCTCATTGACGTCGTCATCCTTGTCACGTGGCAGATCATAGACCCTTACGACAAGTCCATCAAGAAGCTGTCTCCAGAGGTCAGTCATCATCTGTGGTTTTGTTTAGTTAATTTCGCGCGGAAGTTTGCTAAAAGGGTGCTCGGTGTTGCAGGATTGAAGACTAGGTTAGGCGTGTCCATAAACGTAATTGTTTAGAGTATATATTTTTAGACCACAATTCAATGTTCTGTGTATATATGTTGAGTGAATAGACCACAGTTAACTGTTTAGTGTTTGTAATTTAGACCAGAATTCACGAATGTTTTGTGTATATAGTTTGAGTCTGTTAGTTAGTCGACAGACCATCCTCATAGCACATCGAACCATTCAGTCTATAAGTGCTCGGATCCCCTCCTCAGCAAATCTCGCAGCGTTTAGCGGCTCATGACTCCAGTTCTGTGTTGGTTTATTACTCTTCTTTAGCTTCCTGCGTAGTGTTCTTGTCTGGCCACACCTCTTTTAACTTGCTGTTCTCGCAGCCTGACCATGGTTGTGGATTCCCAGTCATCGCTTGGTTCTCATAAACGACTTGCTTCTCGTAGAGCATTCAGAATGTCTACCTGGCCCATGGCTCGTCCGCCTTCCACAGTAGCCCTACCTGCAAGCCTGTCAGTCTGCTCATTCCCATGTACGCCCGCATGCCCTGGCACGAAGATGAAACTAATCTTTGCCAGCCGAGACCGCTCCAGAGACAACAGCCATTCTCTTCGGACCCACCCCATCTCTGTTCTCCTGAGCATACTCACTGAGTCACTAAGGACACATGCCCGATTGAATGTCTGTGTCTCGAGCCATGTTATTGCTTTACTTACTGCCATGACTTCCATAGTCAGACTGCATGTGGTCAAAGCAAAAGTGCCAGAATCTTCCTTCACAGTTTTCCCTCCGGCCTGAGCCGTAAAGGCCCATGAACTTCTCACTCGTCGAACGACCGACCCATCCGTGTAAATGACAGCATCATCCTCTAAAGAATTCTCGAAGATCAGAACCTGTACTTCCGCCTCCACAGCAGCTGGATTTTCTTGTCTGCATTTCCTGTCTAGTTGGATGCACACTGAAAAGGATGTACAGAACTCTGTTGGCACTTGTACCCACTCCTCGCCAGGTTCTAAGTCCTCAAGTGAACACACCTGCTGAAGAATGTCTTCTGCTTGACCCATCCACGACTTTCCTCTTTTTAACCTGCTGCCCTTTACCTTCTTAATCTCGCTATGCAGTGGATGTTGTGTGTTTGCGTTGACTCTGAGATAGGCACGTGCTTGGCACATTTGTATTCTATCCGTCATCGTTGGAAAATCAAAAAGGTAGTGCATCGCCCTGCATGCTGTATCTCTTGTACATCCAAGAATGATGCACATGGCTTCGTTCTGTATCCTTTCCATCCTTTCTATCTGCTTATGGCTGAGAGTCAGGATCGCCATCGCATACTCCAGAACAGAAAGGACCAGACCCTCATAAAGAAGACATAGATGGCGCTGCTCACAGTTTGCCGCCGCCATCACCCGCATCGCAGCCAAACCCCGCTTGGCCTTTGTTATCACCTGGTCTGCGTGCTCAGTATAAGCTAGGCTTCGATCAAATTGTATCCCCAGGTAATTCATTGCCTGCGTTCTTTCCACAGTCTCTGAAAGAGAACCATGTCACTGTTGCCTTTGTTGGACTGACCATTGCCCCAGCTTCAACACACCAAGTGCTTATGCGATTGAGTTCGGTTTGTAGTTCTACAGCAACCTGATCTCTATCCTTACCCTGATGATACACTAAAACATCGTCTACGTACGACAGTGTCCTCCTCAGTCCCTATGATATGCTCGCTGGTGATTCTCACAGTGTAGGCGTTGAACAGCACCGGAGATAATGGTGATCCATGTGGTAGGCTAGGATAAATATTTGGTTCTGAAGTCCAACTGACACATCTAAAGACTACTTTCCGTTGGAAGAGGGCAGCCGCGATCCAGCTAAGGAGGAAAGGACTTATCTTGAGTTCAAGAAGCTGAAGCATTAAGAAATCTACTAGTACTTTGTTGTACGCGTCCTGTAGATCAATCGCTACAGGAAATGTTTCAATGCCTGAGTGGGAACCTTCATAGGCATCATGGGCAAAAACTGCTGCATTGGTCCAGGTTTCTCTTTTTGGACGGTACCCTCCCAGGGTAGGTGGGAAAACACCTTGTCACTCCAGCTTGCTTGATATTTTTTCTGGCAGTTAACTTCTTCAGCAGCTTGCCTATTGTGTTCTGCATGGTTATGACTCGATATCCCTGAATGTTTGTGTGGTCTTTGCCAGGTTTCGGCAAGGGAATCAGATAGCTGTGTAACCACTCCTCCTTGATGCTAGCATATACTGTTGTTGTACATGTCTGCTAGTTTCTCTAGTTCGTTGTCAGTACACCTATTGATGTCGTCATATCTTATGCCATCTGGCCCTGGAGCGCTGTTTTTTTATCGTCGTAGCACAGTCTTGATTTCTTTCACTATCACTGTATCTTCATCCAAAATGTTCTGGGCCTTGCACCTATCTGAGGTAACCTCCTTGGCAAGATTTCGGCCTCTCATGTCTGTCTGGTTGCTCTGCTCTAGATAGCGTTCGAAGAGGGCTTTGCCCTTGTTCTCGTCAGTCCTCTGCCAGATGAGGTCAGCATCTTATTCTTGACTACCCCACTCATGCTTTTATGTAGTCACAATAACAATTTCAGTGACTTGTCTGTGCTTACTCTTTGACATACCTCTGCCCATTTTTCGCTTTTAACCACCTTAACTTTTTTTTTTTTTAAAGTAGCTTACTTTTGTGTGCATCTCTCTTTCTATGTGCATACAGGGACTTGGATGGGCAACTCTGTTCTTCTTGGCGTTTTGCCATTTCCTTACAGCACTACGCTTATCCACCCAGGCCTTTTCCACCTCAAAATTCCACCAAGGTGGCTGCTCCCAGCTTTTTTTCCTGCCCTGAAGCTTTCTGCGCTTGTCACGCCTTATTTTACTCACCACATCTTGCCCTGTACTGTCATACTGGAAAGTCTTGACCGTTGACTTGTGCTGCCTGGTTCTGCCTTTCTCCACCAATATGCTGCAAGGGTGGTGGTAGCTGCCGTGGTACCCTAGGACACCCCATCTACACACTGTAGTGAGTGAAGGAGAAACCAGCGCCAGATCAATAGCACTGTCCTCATCACCTGGACAACTTGCTGTCCTGGTGACACAACCACTGTTGATACAAACCAGGTCAATGGTTTCAAGTGCAGTCTCGAGCTCCTCCCCCTGTGTGTTGGAGGAAATGTTTCCCCATGATCTGCCTTTAGCGTTGAAATCGCCACAGAAAATAACATTTCTCTCGTGACCTAATATGTCACTTAAGCACTGCACTTCTGGGAATCCACAGTCGTGTTGCGGGCATAAACATTAACAAACACGAATGGTAGACAGGATTGAACTCTAACCGCCTTATTTTGTATGTCGTCACTGTCCCAACTGGACATGTATAGCTCTGAAGCCACCATACTGTCGCAAATGAGAATCGCCATTCCCAGATGTCGCCTGTTGTAGAAACATTTGAAGCCGGCAATTTGGAGTAACTGATCACCCAGTCTCGTCTCCTGAAGAGCTACAAATGTCGTTCCTGTATACCAGGTTTTCTAGAATAGGGCCTCGTTGTTTTACGCTGGCACAGTTCCAATATAGAATACGAGTATTCCTGAGGCCCAGACGGTTACATTTTAGTCTAAAACGCCTTGCTCCACCACGTCTACCTTGCCGCTTGCGGTCTCCTCGTCGCCTTGTTAAATGCTGTTCCGCCGTGTTGAAAAACCGAACACCACAGAAACACACACGCTACGAAAATTCACTCAAGGATTGCTTCACTCGGTGCACGAACTCCGTAGCATCGGCGAAGATCTAGAGAAGAATCTCCTGGTTTTACATCATGGCACACAAATTACACGCAGGAGATGAAAATATCCATCTGCTACGCGAAAAAAAGGAACGGTCCATTCACTGTTTAGTGTTTTAGAATTCACTGTTTAGTGTATATATTTTGAGTGAATAGGCCACTATTCACTATTTACTGGGTATATTTTAGACCAGAATTAACTGTTTAATGTATATATTTTGATTCAATAGACCATGATTCACTACTTACTGTATATATTTTAGACCAGAATTCACTAATGTTTAGTGTATATAGTTTGAGTGAAAAGACCAGAATTCACCATGTGGGTTATGAAGATAAAAATAACTACTGCCAGAAATGGAATTCATCGGAATCTGACAGAGCAACCTAATGATCTGGACTTCGCTGATGGCAAGGCCATCTAGTACCACACATTAAGTCATGCTGAAGATAAACAAAATTGATGGAAGAGGATAATGGGTAGGTCCAAACCATCCTAGAGGAAGGACAACGGTAATGAGATTAAATCAAGCAAATAAATCGATCTCCCATTGCTGAATATTACTTCAAATGGTGTGAATTCACACACATATTTAGTCTCCCGAACAAATTAAGATAACTGATCAAGGACTCCAGCCTTGGACCAAATTCTAGAAACTGTACAGGCTTAAATATTGTGGTACAGGCCCAGGTTCGTGAACCTGACAGTACATGCCAGCTTCTGGGACCTAACAGTACAGGTCAGGTTTTGGAACCTAATAGTACAGGTCACGTTCTGGAACCTAACAGTACAGGCCAGGTTCTGGAACCTAATAGTACAGGCTAGGTTCTGGAACTTAATAGTACAGGTCAAGTTCTGGAAACTAACAGTATAGGCCAGGTTCTGGAACCTAATAGTATAAGCCAGGTTTTGTTGCCTAATAATACAGGCCATGTTCTGGAACCTATCAGTACAGGCCAGGTTCTGGAAGTAATCAGTATAGGCCAGGTTCTGGAAGTAGTCAGTACAGACCAAGCTCTGGAACCTAACAGTACAAACCAGGTTCTGGAACCTATTAGTACGGGCCCAGCTTCTGGAAGTTCTCACAACAGGCAAATGGTCCGGTAACACACAGAACAGCATCAGGATCTAGAAAATCTGAGTGCAGGTCCATGGCCTGAGTCGTCAATGGAAGTGAGAGCCGAAAGGGAGAAGATTGCAGACCATTTCTGAACTGTGGTTAGAGCATTGGGTTCAGTTACAGTTCACTTCAGTGTGTCGTGCAAAATGTGAACAGACTAGGTACGCTTGATTTAATTCTAGCAAACTGCGTGTCAATTATTTAGGTGTACGAGGATTTTGAAGTCATACCCAAGATTATCTACTGCTACAGCAGCCACATGGAAATTTGGCTAGGGACTTTGTACATTTACAAAGGTCTTTTGTTGGTGAGTATGTTGTGTCATCCTGGTCTTATGTTCGCATGTGGCCGTTTGTTTTTTTTTTTTTTTTTTACCTTTTTGAATCCATCGCTTCCCTAGTCAACTACATTTTGTTGGTTTGTTTTCGGTTACACTGTCCTAACTGATTAAAACCTCCAGCGATGTTTCCACATTTTGAGCAGAAAAACTTTTGGTTTGGAAAACTCTTTAATGTAATTGTTTCATATGGTTATTAAACGAAATTGCAACTTGATATCTTCGGAAAAATAACGAACTTTTGATAAATACGAGCAAACACAATAACAACGCTTACTTTGAAAACAAGAAATCAGAAGTACAGAAAATAATAGATACGGTGGTAGTGTAAACAGTTAACCTCAGCTTAATTACTATGAAGTCGGAATAATGGTGGTTTGGAAAAAAAAACGGAGCATCCCTAAAAGTAAAATAAGTCAGTGATATTCATATCTTAGGGCGCGTATTGGCGGGATCATTAGGTTGAGCTGATATCATTAGCGCGGTGGGACGAGGATTCTACGCTTGGTACTCTTCTCCCGTTAAGTGCCGGAAAGACTGATCATCGTGCATTTAGGTCCTAACACTTGACAGATCCATAGCTGGTTCCTGTTGAGGAGTTGAGTTGAGCTAAGAAGTGACATCACTGCACTCAGGACATTCCCTTGTCCGCTCCATCCTCTCGTTCAACAGCCAACGAAGAGTCAAACTACTAATCGTTCCCACCGCTATCTGATTGAAAGTTCTCCTGGTCTTCCCTCACAGTTATGGAATTCTACCAGAACCCATGTAATTTCCCCCCCCAACCCCCCCCCCCCCCCCCCGCGATCTCATCCTTTCTACATACAGGTTCTCAATCTGTTCCCCCACATTCTCCACAGGCGCACGACCATCTCTCCCTTGTCTATAGGTAATCTACCACCAAAAGGTTCATTCACTGCCAGCCTATCAGCCTGTTCATTCACTCACCCCCCCCCCCTTTTTGCACTCCCGCATGGTCAGGGCAAAAAAATCCATACAGCCCTCACAATCTGTGGCCTCTGAAGCGAGGTGAGCCATTCCTGTTGAGTAATATTTCTTTAACGTGTCTGACGTCACGTCATCAATACCTGGTTGTTAACTTTCGACTTTATTGCTTCCTTTCTAATTTTTTTTTTTTTTTTTGGTAAACATTTCTCGGTTGCTTAGTTAATTACTTACTTACTGGCCTATATAATAATTTTTTTTTACTGTTCACTTGCTTAAGTTAGTTAATGGCATGTCCTTTGCAGAACGCCGCAGTCAACCGCAGCATTTTTTTTTGTGGCAGTTTGTGATCTCTGGGCAAGTTTACGTTCAATAGTTTGCCATTGCTTTCTGAACGACCGGCACTCTTACCATGTCATAAAAATGCAACGTAATTCGGTCTGTCACCAAATCGCCCGCAGCTGTGTGTCGAACGCGGGAGCGGGATTACAAAGTACTCCGTAACACTTTCGCCACGGAGCAGGTACTTGCTTAAGTACAAGATACAATTTCTACTTACAAATCTAATTATGTACTGATACTATTTCTACTTACAAATCTAATTATGTACTGATACTATTTCTACTTACAAATCTAATTATGTACTGATACTATTTCTACTTACAAATCTAATTATGTACTGATACTATTTCTACTTACACATCTAATTATGTATTGATACTATTTCTACTTACACATCTAATTATGTATTGATACTATTTCTACTTACACATCTAATTATGTATTGATACTATTTCTACTTACACATCTAATTATGTATTGATACTATTTCTACTTACACATGTAATTATGTACTGATACATTTCTACTTACACATCTAAATATGTACTGATACAATTTCTACTTACACATGTAATTATGTACTGATAAATTTCTACTTACACATGTAATTATGTACTGATACATTTCTACTTACACATCTAAATATGTACAGATACAATTTCGACTTACACATGTAATTATGTACTGATACACATGTCTACTTACACATGTAATTATGCACTGATACATTTCTACTTACACATGTAATTATGTACTGATACATTTCTACTTACACATCTAAATATGTACTAATACAATTTCTACTTACACATGCAATTATGTACTGATACATTTCTACTTACACATGTAATTATGTACTGATACATTTCTGCTTACACATGTAATTATGTACTGATACTATTTCTACTTACACATGTAATTATGTACTGATACATTTCTACTTACACATCTAAATATGTACTGATACATTTCTACTTACACACGTAATTATTTACTGATACATTTCTACTTACACATCTAAATATGTACTGATACATTTCTACTTACACATGTAATTATGTATTCATACATTTCTACTTACACATCTAAATATGTACTGATACAATTTCTACTTACACATCTAATTATGTACTGATACATTTCTACTTACACATGTAATTATGTACTGATACATTTCTACTTACACATCTAAATATGTACTGATACATTTCTACTTACACATCTAAATATGTACTGATACAATTTCTACTTACACATGTAATTATGTATTGATACATTTCTACTTACACATCTAAATATGTACTGATACAATTTCTACTTACACATCTAATTATGTACTGATACATTTCTACTTACACTTCTAAATATGTACTGATACATTTCTACTTACACATGTAATTATGTACTGATACATTTCTACTTACACATGTAATTATGTACTGATACAATTTCTACTTACATATGTAATTATGTACTGATACATTTCTACTTACAAATCTAATTATGTATGATACATTTCTACTTACACATCTAAATATGTACTGATACAATTTCTACTTACACATGTAATTATGTACTGATACAATTTCTACTTACATATGTAATTATGTACTGATACATTTCTACTTACAAATCTAAATATGTACGGATACAATTTCTACTTACATATGTAATTATGTACTGATACACGTGTCTACTTACACATGTAATTATGTACTGATACAATTTCTACTTACACATTTAATTATGTACTGATACAATTTCTACTTACACACATAATTATATAATGATATTACCTCTACTTACACATGTAATTATGAACTGTTTCAGTTACATTTCGTAATGTGTTCTAATTTATGATGTTTCCCTGTGCAGGCTTTCGGCTGTTTCCTGGCATGGGAGACGCGCCACGTCAACATACCAGCACTAAACGACTCCAAGTATATAGGCATGTCTGTCTATAACGTGGTGATCATGTGTGTTTGTGGAGCAGCCGTGTCATTCATCATCCAAGACAAGCCCACGCAGAGCTTTGTTATCATCGGTCTCTTCATCGTCTTTTGTACCACCATCACGCTGTGCCTTGTTTTTCTGCCTAAAGTAAGCACTGGCACGCAGACTGTGCAGACACATGTACGCATACATACACACACCGGCTAGTTAATTAAACTAATGATAAATAAATTGTCCAGAAGCAATTTTCTGCTATGGGTCTGTCCTGTGATAACTGCATAACATTGTGTAGGCCTGAGAGCAAGGAGGTATAGGTGGTCAGTCTTTTCCTCATTTTGGCGAGCTACGAATCTAGGCTCATAACATTACCAACGCAGCACACTATCAACTTCGCTAGCGCGCCCTTAATTAGATGATGATTACAGGTCGTCGCATTCAACCCCATAAACCAAAAAGTAGATTATTGTAGCCTGGTCACACTATAAAGCATGGAAGTCTGCTATAATTTTGTCTTGGACAAATTTAACACATTGAAGTCTATTATTTTGTCTTGGTCAAATTTGACACATGGAAGTCTATTATTTTGTCTTGGTCAAATTTGACACATGGAAGTCTACTATAATTTTGTCATGGTCAAATTTGACACATGGAAGTCTATTATTTTGTCTTGGTCAAATTTGACACATGGAAGTCTATTATTTTGTCTTGGTCAAATTTGACACATGGAAGTCTATTATTTTGTCTTGGTCAAATTTGACACATGGAAGTCTACTATAATTTTGTCATGGTCAAATTTGACACATGGAAGTCTATTATTTTGTCTTGGTCAAATTTAACACATGGAAGTCTATTATTTTGTCTTGGTCAGATTAGACACATGGAAGTATACTATTATTTTTTCATGGTCAAATTGACACACAACTTCCATCTACTATTATCCGTCTATTATTATTTTGTCTGGTCAAATGTGACATATGGGAATCTATTATTTTGTCGTGGTCAATTTGACACATGGAAGTCTTATTATTTTGTCTTGGTAAAATTTTACGCATGGAAGTCTACTATTATTTTGTCTTGGTAAAATTCGACACATGAAATTCTATTATTTTGTCTTGGTCAAATATGACTCCTGGAAGTCTACTATTATTTTGTTTTGGTTAAATTCGACACGTGAAAGCCTATTATTATTGCCTTGGTAAAATTTGACACATGGAAGTCTACTATTTTATCTGCATCGTATTATGAGCCATGGCTGTCTACTAATGAACAATTCAAGGACAAAATTCAGAGCGAACAGAAGGTTCAAGGAACAGCTACATAACAACGGCATGCCAGGCCCAACTAACATTACACAAGCATGCAAGAAACCACACCATACGGACATGCAAAAAACTACGTCACAATGGCATGTTAGACCCAGCTATATTACACAGGCATGAAAGAAACAACTACATCACACAGATGAAAGAAACAACTACATCACACAGATTAAAGAAACAATTGCATCACACAGATAAAAGAAACAACTAGATCACACAGATGAAAGAAACATCTAGATCTCACGGATGGAAGAAACTACACCACACGGGCATATAAGAAACAACTACATCGCGCAACATCAGAGAAACTATATCTCACAGATTACAAAAACTACATCGCACTGACATATGAGAAGCTATATCACACTGGCATATAAGAAACCACTACATTTCACAGGCATATAAGAAACCACTACATTTCACAGTCATATAAGAAACCACTACATTTCACAGTCATATAAGAAACCACTACATTTCACAGTCATATAAGAAACAACTACGTCTCACAGATTTTTTTTTTTTAATATCGCCGCACAGGCATACAAGAAACAAAAATAAGAGACATACACACACACACACAAACAAAAAACATTACACACATGTGGAAGAAACAACTACAACACACAGTCATATAAGAAACTACGTCTCACAGATTTTTTTGTTTTTTTAATACTGCCGCACAGGCATGCAAAAAACAAAAATAACAGACATACACATGTGGAAGAAACAACTACAACACACAGTCATGCAAGAAATAACTATAACACACAGACAAGCACGAAAAAATTACATCTCGCATACATAGTTTGAGGAAGATTTCGTCCGTGTGTTACCAGGATAGAAAGGTGAAGCTTGGCGAGAGAATGCTACCTTATCCTACAGAAACATTTAGCTGCACAACCCAACCAGTAATGGTCATCTACACAGGGCTTGGCATGGAGTTGGGTGTGCCATTTGACGATGAAGAAATAGGGCGAAGATAATGTTAGAATAATCCAAAATGGTTATACTGAATACATTACCTACCTAGGGCCGGCCGATTCGTCTATAACTACTGTCTAGCACAGTGTTTCTCAACCGGTGGGGAATTCCTCCCCCACCCCCCACCCCCAGGGATGAATTTTAGGGTTTCGGGGGGGGGGGGGGGAATTAAGATTATTTCAAGATCGCATTAATACAAGAACCTGTTACTTGATATTGTTTTTCTCTCTAAATTTTACAGTTCTGTACTTCTCGCCCTAATGAAATTCGTTTTATAACTAAGTAGACCCGCAAATCACGTTTTATGTAGATGTCTAGACTTGTTCTAGTATATGTTATTAAATTTAGCTTCCATTTTTATGTATAATGTGTAAGGGTGGTGGGAATTTATAGGGAGGAAACTCGAAAAGGGGGGGGGGGGGAAAGAATGACGTTCTGAACATATGGTGAAGGGGGGCATGGGCCAAAAAGGTTGAGAACCACTGGTCTAGCATCATATGCCTAACCTCAAGACACGTAAGAGTCTTTATATTTTAATTAGATAAGTGTGATAGACATTACAATAACTATGTCATTGTCTTGTAACCTGTCATTATTGTTGTTAAGGATGTCAATAGTGTTTAGCACGTGGCATCATCCTTCAGACGAGCATGGGGGCGTCATAAGGACAGTTTAAAGATGACCGCCTCACTTTTGACATGCACCATCCGTTTTTTGATTAGTGAAGAATTGAAATCTATAGAAATTCATCAGCGAATGGAGGTCCGGTATGGCGATGCATGCCTGTCAGTCCGGCAAGTGTATAAGTGGAGAACAAAGTTTCAACACGGCGTGACGTCTGTTAGACTTTTCGGACCGATGAAGAGGTGCAGGGGGAAGGCATGACTGATTACACGCGCAACCAAGATAATTATTTTCTACAGGAATCCAGGCACTTAATTGGCGCTGGGGGATTTGCATTCAACGCAGTGGTGACCACATTGCAAAGATTATACATTTGTTCTTTACATTTTTAGAATATACTCACCAAAAAAAAACCACAGACACACATGATGTTACGTTTTCACTTGAAGACCCCTCGTATTTGTTTTTGAATTCCTCTCACAAAAACACCAAGTTTTTCAAGGCTATTTTTATTTCCCACGTCTATTCCTCTCACAAACATACCAGTGACTTTTACAAGAACTTTTAACAAAAAAAAAATTTTTTTAATTTATATTCCTCTCATAAAACTGTCAGAGAAGTTTTTACATACAGTTTTCTTTCTATTGATTTGTTTATCACAAATATGTGACATTTATGTGATGAATTTTACAAGCACATTTCTATTTTTCTTGGTGTTTATGTCTTCCTCACACGAATACACAGTTTTTGGAGCACACTTTTCATTCTTTTGGTTTGTTATTCTGATAAATATGCCAGTCAGTTTGTCCATTTGCCAGCACATTTTCTTGCCCATGATTCATGTATCTCTCCGACAGATATACCAGCTGAAGCTCAACCCCAAAGGAGACGAGCAGAGAGTCAGGGCAACTCTTAACAAACCCAGCAAAAATTCCAACGGCAAGTCGGAGTACACCGTTCATAGGGAGAAGGTGAAAGCAACTTTGGAAGAAAACCACAGACTTAGGGGACAACTAGAACAGGTAGGAGAGGCTGACAGGTGAAGTCTGCATGCATTTATCTAGCAATTGGGCTGTGGTTTTATTGTGCTTTCTTCTTTTGTCATAGGACAGAGAGGTAGATTGGAGACGTGTGCATTTGTCTGGAATCATGAAAGGTTCTCTTTCCGTTGGAACTCTCTCTCTCTCTCTCTCTCTCTCTCTCTCTCTCTCTCTCTCTCTCTCTCTCTCTCTCTCTCTCTCTCTCTCTCTCTCTCTCTCTCTCTCTCGCTCGCTCGCCCCTCTCTCTCCTCTCTCTCTCTCTCTCTCTCGCGCTCTCGCTCTCGCTCTCGCTCTCGCTCTCGCGCTCGCGCTCGCTCGCTCGCTCGCGCGTTTGTTTAGACATGCAATTGCCACGCTGAGCTAACTCTCAAAAGTCGTGAAGATTTGGTTTTTGGTGAAAGATTATTTCCCTTTTTCATATGCTTAAAAAAAAAAAAAATATAGGAGACAGTCATTTTCTTAACTATATTGTTTGCATGTAAAGGGGATATTTTAAAACTTTAACCAGAGCAAAATGATTGAAAATGGTGTGGTGAAAGTTACTGGCCCTAAACACTGGATTCAAGTGTTAATAATTGCCAGATTGTGCTGTTTAAGCAGTTCTAATAATGTGGTCTCGGATTTCGCAGTAGTTGAAATCACCGTTGTTCGCAAAGCATATGTCCAAGTCCACTTTCCAAGTGAACGATGAAACGAACGCTACTGTACATTATTTTCAAGGATAGGTGTTCTGATCAACCCCTCTTGGTGAACCTGAGGATGTTAGCAAGCCTCTTTAGATAGCGGAAAGTGCCCGTGCGCTGTCCATGTCTTCCCGCAGGAGGAGGGGGAGGCTGGATGGACTGAGACTGTGACGTTGACAGAGTTGATACGCAACACTCAGCACCGAGATGTGTGAAAAGATACGAACACCTATGCAAGTTGAAAGAGCACATTATGATGTTGATCCCTCTGTCCAGAAATCGACTGACGAGTAATTAAGTTTTAAATAGCTGTCATAACGGCATCTGCGCCATTACTGTTTTGACATGCCTAAGAATAAAGGTTGCTTGTGCAAGCAGTCGCTTGTGTGCATTGTAGAACAATATCTGCAAATCACGTGGTCGGACTAGAAGTAAACTTTACAGTTGTCGGACTTTTGAGCTGCTGGACACACTGTTAAAGACCAGTAGAAATCCGCTGTGTCTATTTCTCCAGACACCACATGAAGAATAAATCCAATATGTCCTTGTCTTCCACAGAAAGCCGATGAGCTGGAGAGTCTTCTAGAACAGTTAGGAGATGACGTCATCAAAGACGAGGCTGACCTTCATTCTGCCCTACTACACAAGAAGATATTAGCACTTAGATATGTGGACGGCTCGCCTGGGAAGTTGTCCATCAAATGTAAGTGTCTGGTTGCTTGGGTGGGTGACTGGTTGATTGGTGGATTAATCAAATGGGTGACTGGTTGGTTGGTTGATTAATCAGTTGGGTGGTTGGTTGGTTGGTTGGTTCCACTTAATAGGCTATCAGCTGTATATAATTCTTCATTAACCTCCAGTACGTCTTTCTATGTAAATAATCTCATCCTCATGTCTCTGTAATGTGAATTTCAGCTGTTTATAATCCTTCATCTGCCTCTAGTCTGACTGCCAGCTGTTTATAATCCTTCATCTGCTTCTAGTCTGACTGCCAGCTGTTTATAATCCTTCATCTGCTTCTAGTCTGACTGCCAGCTGTTTATAATCCTTCATCTGCCTCTAGCATAACTGTCAGATGTATATAATCCTTCCACACCTGCCTCTAGTGTAACTGTCAGCTGTATATAATCCTTTCACGACTGCCTCTAGTGTACCTGTCAGCTGTATATAATCCTTTCATGACTGCCTCTAGTGTACCTGTCAGCTGTATATAATCCTTTCACGACTGCCTCTAGTGTACCTGTCAGCTGTATATAATCCTTTCACGACTGCCTCTAGTGTACCTGTCAGCTGTATATAATCCTTTCACGACTGCCTCTAGTGTACCTGTCAGCTGTATATAATCCTTTCACGACTGCCTCTAGTGTACCTGTCAGCTGTATATATCCTTCACGACTGCTCTAGGTACCTGTCAGCTTTATATAATCCTTTCACGACTGCCTCTAGTCGGGCTGAGGGCAGCTTGATAGTGATCGTATAATTTAATTACGTGTGTCTAATGTGCTGGAGACGCCATCACATTCCCCAATTTCCTTTTATTTAACAACCGAGGGGCTTATTGTAGTCCAAGAAACAAATACGAAGATCTACATTGCCACTATCTGCTTTACTCAAAGATGGTTCTCATAGTAAGTAGGTGGTCCCATGTGTCTTGCCCTGTCTGAAACATAAATTGTACCTTACTTACTTTCAATCCTCTTTACGATAGTCAGCATGAGGAGTTTGCTAGCACGACTTACTGGTGCTATAGTTGGATAATCCGCGCAGTTTTAAATGTCCTTGCAGTTTGAGATGGTCGTAGACTGTTCTCGTCTGAGATTTGGACAAGATCACACTATTGCTGATATATCCACACATAGTGCCTTGCTCCGTGGCGAAGGGGTTACGAGCGCAGTTCGTAATCCTGCATATCGCGTTCGAAACACAGCTGAGGACGATTTCGCATTTGCGTTGGGTTTTTTTTTTAATGGGATGGATGCCTGTCGTTCAGAAAGCAATAGCAAACTACTGAACGTAAACTTACCAAAAGATCACAAACAGACAAAATATGTTGGGGTTAACTGCGACGTCCTGTAAAGGATATGCAACTAACAAGTGCCTGGCAGATGCTGGCTTCTCCTCCTGCCTTGATTGGTGGATCGTTACAGTGTGGTAATGTCCCTTGCTTCATATTGGTGGATTGTTACAGTGTGGTGACTGCCCTTGCTTCAGATTGGTGGATTGTTACAGTGTGGTGACTGCCCTTAATTCAGATTGGTGGATTTATACAGTGTGGTGACTGCCCTTGCTTCAGATTGGTGGATTGTTACAGTGTGTGACTTCCTTACTTCAGACAACAGATTATCAACACAATCATAGTATCTTACAGTGGAAGCTTGACAGAAAACATGCCATGAATTTTACAAATACAAAATCAGACTTGTGGCAAATAACACATATACATTTAAAAAGGGACTCGATAAAGTAATACCTATAGCAATGGGCCAAGCCGTTGTCTGCCGCATTCCAGTGTCACCTTGTGAAAAAGTATATGTTGGTGAAAGACTGCATAGACTCAAGGCCGCCTTTAGCAACCAGAGAATAGATAGGAGTCGAGGGGTCAGTCATCGCCTCTCGTACCCCAATTCATGGAAACCACGTTTCAGAACATAAGATAGTAGGCGAAGAGATAACATTTATAATAGACAAACTAGAGAATCGTTAGAAATTAAATGGTTATGCCAGCTCAATGTGGGTTTTATCAAGTGTCCATATTGACACTATTTGGAATAAAGCATTTCTTAAGAGTGTGGGGTAAAATCAAGAGGTATGACATGTAAAGACAACAGAATGTGCAGTCTTAGAAACATCACTAACACTCGGGCATAACGATAATCACCACAGTTTCATTTGAAGCACTCGCAGTTCAAACACAAAGGTGGCATTCCGCTTAGGGTGGTTTTCATGTATTGTGATCTGTGTGAAATTCCAAGCGCCTGAAATTGAGAGCAGGGATAGGTTTTCACTTAACTGAACTGTTATTTGTGGTCATCAGTCTCGCATAGTAATTGCATATGAAATTTAACCTTCACAGAATGTTCGTGAGTTCTTGTATTTGTATTCTCAGCAGTTTTAATATAGCATCTTATACTTCATAGGGTTTGACCTTAACCCTTTTATTTTAGACACACGTGACCTTAATTCGTATTCCAAGCATTTGTGATTCTATAGTAACAAATGTTATGAACAGAAAGAGTTAAATCGGTTGTCGAATTGAAATTTCCTTTAACAGATTCCTCACAACTGGGAAATGTTTACCTAATGAGCTTCAATGATTCATTCTAGCACTTTTCAGGGGAAGAAGATTTCTGCAGATAAACTCAAGACTTCTGAGTAAATAGATGTTAATTGCTTTTCCTGATCCGAATATGCCTATTCCCTTTCTACACTTCATTGCCTAACATCGAATGTTTGAAACCTGGCCGGAAGACTCTTGCAATTATCTAACGCGCGCCATTAGTGTTCTTAAATCTCGGGGATGTAAACCCTATGATCATCAAGATTAAATTCTCTCAATCGCTTGCCCATGCGTCTATGTGATGAATATAACCAAGGGAAGGTAATCGGCGGGAGAGATGTCATCTCATTATGTCCCATTGATTACACCGTGTTGAAATTACAAGCTTTTCTGGGTAGATTAAGCTGTATGAAAGAAAAGTGAAGAAAATGAACTAATTCCCTCTGCTACCCTCTCCCACTCTCTTCTCTAACTGTGTGTGTGGGAAAGCGAGAATTTACGTGAGAAGAGTCTGGGAGAGAGAGAGAGAGAGAGAGAGAGAGAGAGAGAGAGAGAGAGAGAGAGAGAGAGAGAGAGAGAGAGATGGAGATGGAGTGGATTTTAAAAAAATGTTTGCATATCCTTTACAGCACATCGCTGTCAACGTCAGCATCTTTCAGCTGATGGATGATTTCTTGGCAAGATTACGCTCAGTAGTTTGCCATTGCTTTCTGAGTGGCCGGCTCACATATCCCGTAAGTTACCGACGCGATTCGAACCACTGCTGATTCTCACCGTCGTCACGTTACTTACGAGAGTATACGAGATCACGGAGAAAAGTCGCTAACCTCTAGGCCAGGAAGCCAGCGGGGGTGGATTAGTAAAGGTAAATTGCTATAAGAACTAATACACTGGTGCTCAACCTTTTTTTAGCCTATGCACCCTTTCACCGTATATTCAGAATGTTATTTCCCTCCTTTCGTGTTTCCTCCCTATAAATTCCCCCTCCCCCTTACATAGTATACGTAAAAATAGAAGCTAAATGTAATAACACATACTAAAACCAAGTCTGCCGGTCTCCCAGGCCTAGGAGTTTAAACGACTTTCTCCGTAATCCCATTTATCCAGGTAGGGTAACGCAGCGCGCCAGAATTGGAAGCGGTTCTCGCCGCGTTGGTTACTTACGGGATAAGTGAGCCGGCCGCTCAGAAAGCAATGACAAACTACTGAGCGTAATCTTGCCAAGAAATCAACAATCAGCTAAAAGATGCTGATGTTGACAGCGATGTCCTGTAAAGGATATGCGAAACAAACAGAAAAAAATATGTCTAGACGTCTACATAAAACGTGATTTGCGGGTCTACTTCCGTTATAAAACGAATTTCAGACGGGCTAGAAGTACAGAACCGTAAAGTTTAGAGGGAAAAACAATATCAAGTAATCGATACTTGTATTAACGAGATCTTGAAATAATCTAAATTTCCCCCCCCCCCCCCCCCCCACCGAAACCCTAAACCTAAACACTCCTGTGGGATGTGGATTTTAATTCCTGAGAATATTTCGTTAAAAGTCTAGGGGGTATTATTGATTCTCTGGTCACTGGTTAGAATGCAGGGTGATCAGGGATATTTACCACAAATCCCAGGAGGAAAGAGTTCACTCCTTGAAACATTGGCATCTGTGTGTAGGTTTCCCTTCCCACTTCATCACCCTTTACATTTTCTATAGTGCTAGAAGGATATTGATTGCTCACAACATATAAACAACCACTTGTTGGACACCACATTTACTTGATGTACACAACACTTTTGGACAAACAGTTCAGGTATTAACTCAAGATCTGCCGTTACATATATATATATGTGTAATAAACACTATGCATTTTCAGACAGGCATGGGAATTCTTGCATTATTACAATATAGTACCCAGTGACCCCAGAAAAATAACCAGGTTATTACAAACAACACAACAACCACAAATTGGGTCTACTTTCATTTTCGCTCATAATTAAGGCAAATAAAAATATTACATAGAACCCAACATAACATGTTTCTGTCACCTTTTACCATTCTCTCATTTTAAAAAAAAATAATGAGTTGGTGTCACAATACTATACCATCTATACCATTGGAAAAAAAATCTACTGACCTGTTACCTTCAGAAAAAAATTACCAGCACATAAACAGCATTTTGTACTAAGTAAGTTAATTAATCGAGTCTATCTCCTGGTGTGCGGTTATGGGTTCACCTTTGCTGTCGATTAGATCCTTTTCCCCATTATCTGGGTACCGAATTAATGCACTCAGTTATGTTCTTACTATTTAGTCACTGGTAATTGGCTGGTGAAAATCATACTTTATAATCCAAGAATAGAAATTACACACAATCACAAATCCCTCCGCGGGCTAGAATATTCGAGTACTCTGTTGCAGTAGGCTCGGTGTCTTTTTTTTCAAATTTGGGGCCTCAGGTTGGTCTAACTTTCCGGAATTTCCACTTAAGCTCTGCAGAAGGTACTTTACCATCTCACCATACATGGTGCCAAGTAGACGTCCATTCAGCTGCTCTGCTTTTAATATCAGAATCCCAAGTAGTTCAATAAAGATTTTACACCCACCAAGTCGCGAGTCTATAACCCTTGGCATTTGGGTTGACATTGGACCAGCAAAGAGTTAGTCGTTGTTATCTAGTCCAGTGTAGAACTTTATATGACTGAGAGGCATCTCATGGTAGTATCTGTGACTAGGGCCACAATTGATCTATACCTACATATATCCACAGATGAATAAATCCAGCACAGTAACAGGTTTGCAAACAATTGGATGATTCCTCTTGTTGCTGATGTAGAGACATTTAGCTGCTTTCATATGGTCTTTTATCTGATGGGGTTCAGGGTTTGGAACCTTGAGGTAATCTGGTTTCGTAGTTATGTTTCAGATGATATTAAGTTTGTACCTTGGTTGTATTGGCTTATGTGGTTCATGTCTTCTCCCCATTTGTTTGAGTGGGTGTTCATAGCTAGAACTTGGTGTTGCATGGCTGGAACCTTATGTTTGACTGTTGCAGCTGTGAGATGTTCTTTCGAAGACTTATCCATTGTGGATATTAACTTGGTAATCCAACCAACAGTTGAAGGTTACTCACTGTTGTTAGTTTTAGTAACTTGCTAGAAGGATTGTCCCAGTTTCACTGACTTGGTTGAATGATGAGGCCATAGGTGATACTTCTCAGAAGTAAAGCAGACGATACACTGTTGTCAGTACTCTGTTGATCTTCATCTTTGTAGATTATTAGATCTTGAAGTCCATCCTGGATATTCCTACTAAAATAGGACTTAATCACTCACCCAGACAGTTGTCTTCAAATTTATCTGTTGCTCGCTATGGAGCTATTGAGCGCAGCAGTCCATGGGTATTTCTAGATGCAGACTATGGTTAGGACATTCACTTTCTGGCTGTTGACCCAGGATCCAGGTTTAGTGATATAGTCCCACCACATTCAACCACCACCTGCTTCTCTTATATAGAAAAGGGATGACAAGAATACAACACGAGCATTAACCTACTGTGTTATGGCAAAAGGTTTACAACACAATTACAAACACAAATACAAAACAACAAGGGGAGAAGGGGAAAGGAGTGGGTGTCCACCTTCCACTGTCCCTCATTGCTGAGTAGAGCCATTCTGACTCTTAATAGTGAGTAAGGTATTTTCTCACTTTATTTTATGTTCTGTTGTTACTGGGACTATTAGATGAGTGAAGTCATTCTGTCCATCCAATATGTTGATATTGTCTCTCTCATTACTTGAAGAGAATAGCCTATACAGAATCTCTGTGGTTTCTAATGCCGCGTCTTCCTTTCGGCACTATAATCATCACTAGGTCAAGACTATTCACCATTGGCTTCTTAAGTACTGACATACACATGGATTCTTACATCAACATCCTCTAATCCCAAGGTGCAACATTAAAATGTACATTCCCACAGGAAAAAGTAACAATCAGAACAGAGAAAATTCTCATATCAGAAAAAAACATACATGTACATTTTTCTGATATTAAGTACATGATAATCATACATAATAATTTAATCATAAAATTTAATGCCGGAGCCAATGGTTTTGAATTTTCTTCAGGGGTTAATCCATAACTAAAACATATATTGTTTTTCCCCACTGTGTACCGCAGATGAGGATAGTAGCCGCTGTGATATATTTTGTCACTGACTGCTATTATTCGGAGGGTATTTATAAGAATAACTTATGCCGCATGGTCCAGTATTCTGAATATTGCAAGCAATTTATTCACATCAATCTTCGCTTCTGTTTCTACTACGGTGAGGCGATGGGGTGTAACAAGCTAAGGGGAGGGTCCCAAATAGCCCTATCACAATATTTCAAAATTATTCTCTTTATAGCCCTGGCTGGGATAGGTATTTACCTGCCAACCCTCCTCCGTTTTCCCCGGACTCACTGTCACTCTTTCTTTCGACCTAAGGACCTATTTCCTGTCGTGTTCCTCTGGCTGATCCATATATATAACACAGTGCTCGTTGGAATAAGCTAAAACTTGATTTATTAAATCAATACAGGACAGCACAGAAAAACACCAAGGCAGGTAACACAGAAAGTTCTAAACAGACACAACACAGATAAAGTTCAGGCACATGGCCTCAAGTAGCCATAGTCACAGACCCAGCTTCATATACTGTCCGATCTGTCCACATACATCTCACCCCGTGTGCCGGAATCTCCTTCCTTCCCGGTACTTGGGTGTAAGTTCAACAGGCTTCTGTAGAATCAAATCCACTGGTTGTTGAGGAATTGTTCATGGACTTAACATAGATAGGCGTCTTTCAATGGCCGGTACAAAATGGGTATGCCTGATAATCATGCGTAGACTCAACTTAGAATTTGACTGCTCTCGGGCCTATGTCAATGAAAGGACCCGAGATGCACCATTACTGCAAATTGTCATTGTTTCATAGTATGCAGGATAATCATGCGTAGACTCAACCCAGAATTTAACTGTTCTCGGGCCTATGTCATTTCCTCAAGATATGCCCTTGCCTCTCTCTCAGAGTTAGGCACACCATGTGTGATATGGCTAATACATTGACCTGGCTTCATCAGACGTATTTGGCTCTAGCACAGAAGCTGTGTGGATACTGTCCGATTTGGTCACGTCCAACAAAAGAGGACCCTGGAGATGACAAACAATATTGAGCGACTGGGCGGACTCATGCATCACACAATCCTGAAGACCAATAGGGTCTCAGTTAATATATTTGACATATAGGATCTTGACCCAATGCAGTATATACCATACCCGAATGAATGGGCCTGACCTGTCAGGTAGCCCCTGGATTGGCTACGTCCGGGCTTGAGTCGACCTCCAGCTGGTTGATGTCAGGTTGTCCACCCTAGGAACGTTTTGTCTACAAGACACACATTCCACACTCATACCAAGCCTTTATTATTATTGGGCACATTCATTTCCATGCTTTCCTCTCACTTGCAAACCATGCCTTTCTCGCAACCAAGATCTTGTGGTGTGGTGCGCCTAGTAATCTGTGTGTTTCTCCCCGTTAAGGGGGGTTATATGGCACACCGTGTAGTTCCCCATTCAAAGAAGATACTACCCCTCCCGGCCGCCGCTCTCGACTGAGCTGTCGCCCCAATGTACCGGCATTGCCCTGCACAAGCCATAGTGTAGATAAGTTCAGGTTCTCTCAGTGAGATAGAGGAGTTCATTATCCTCCCGACATCATCCTATCGAGTGACAGACGAAAGAGATAGTCCTGTGGCTAACATCCCCTGGCTCAAGAAGATAGATTATAGATTGGTGGGCCCCATCCCCGTAGCTATCTAATGTGCCTATATTTAAAAGAGAGATGCTACTAAGTAACGGTAAGCCGTAGGAATCAAGATATCACTCGTCTATCAGCTGCCAAGAACAAGCGATATCATTTGGTAACTACTTATTCTTCAGATGTGTTCCCTTGCCATGCCAAGATCAAGACGCGTAGCCAGATCGGCTAACGGTCACCCCCTCCCAACATGGCAAGACTGCTGTTTTGCCATATCCTCTCAGTCGTTAAGACAATAGATATTTATAGGCCAAGCTTTGCCTGGACCAACGAAAACCCAAGTTTACCTTTCCACTACTTCAGTAGTATGTTGCATCTCGGTCGTAATCTTTAAATCACTTGACATGCTGCAACTATCAAACGGTAGGTGTTGGCACGGCCATCAATTGACCAGCAGCTGCACCAGTGCACATTTGACGCAAGGCGCTCCATCGGGTCTACCCGAAAGGAAAGACAAATATATACTCGCTCCATGTAAAGATTGTGGTATGAAGATAACCCAAAGAACCATCTTTCATGGAGATTTGAGCAAACAAGAGAACTGAGAGTTTCCGAAAGCCGTTTCCCCCTGTTTACCAAAAATAAAAGAATGCATAAGGACATGGGCCACTGGCGTTTCGCTACATGGGGATTGAATCCTATCCGAACATGCATTTACATCACGCGTTTACTTTAATTGTTCATGAATTTATATTCTCAAACATGGCATTCTCCTAACACTATTTTATGAAATGATTATATGTTCTTCACTACTATGGAGTGGTTATTAATCTGTTAGCAAAAGGATGGTACTAAAATTTAGCACTATATTTCCAAGTTACAGATTATGATGTGGCAAGCATTTTATCCCCTGACTAAGAGTCAGGAATAGGCGTAATCATTTTTATATCTCCGCATGGATAAAACAAGTTCAGAGATACCCTTCACAGTGAATTTACACTATATAGAATATTTGAAAGTGGCAGACACCAGTTCTCTACCACTATGAAGTATGTATTCAAGAGTCTGCTTCTTCATTGAGAAAATGTTTCTTGAAAGTCCACTCTCTTACAGTACATAGATTTATTTGCAGATTTCTAAGCATTGATAGGAATATATAGTTCCATTGCATAGAAATTATTGTTCATAGGACTATGAAATTGGCAGAAACTAGTTTTCTTCTTTGAAGTATGAATCAGAAGTCTGTCCCTAAATTGAGAAGAGTTTCTGACATGAGAGTTGATACTCTACAGTATACATAATATTTATAGGTTATAAGCACTATTAGTTAGATATAAGTTCATAATGCCTATGAAAGATATTAACATATGGATTTGAAATTGTAAGACATAGGAAAAATTACAGCGTGGTGCCCACATGTGTTTCCTTGGTAAACATCATCCAGCCTGGTTTAAGAGAATTGTTGACTTATTATTCTACTAATTCTTAATTAAACATACTGGTCTATGTAATACATAAATACATTTTAATAATGTAGATATAACATACCAATAGTTGAAGAGAATCATGTTTTTAAAGGCAACAATACCTTTTCCCCACACGGGGAAAGAAATCCCACAAGGGAACGCACGTCTGTTTACTTTCTTAGCTTGAACTAAAAATGGCTACACTGGGCCTTTGTCTTACAATCAGTCGACGACTGTTGGCCAGGTACGTAGGCCAAAATAAGGCCAAATTAATTTAGCTACCCTACGGGTTAGTTTTTATCCTATATTCAGTAAGATACTTAAACCGTAGTTGTAAGGGATTGTTTATTTTTAAGGGAATCAATAAATAGGAAAGGGTAAGGATGTTTTATTATACCACAACTCCCCCCCCCCCACGGAGGGGGGGGGGGGATTCCTCTCCGGTTGAGAATCACTGAACTAGTACGACACCAACAAATACTCGAAATTTAAAAACAAAATGAGAACAGAAAGAACTGAAGCAAAAAAGCGATCGTGACAGGCAGAATTAAAGTAACAAATGTTTGTGACAGGCAGAATTAAAGTAACAAATGTTTGTGACAGGCAGAATTAAAATAACAATGTCGTATACAGAAAGAATTCAAGACGAAGTTACAAACAATATATTGCACGATTTCTTGCCAGGCATATTTCACTGCATCTCATCTGCATACTGCAGAGTGATATATGTGAAGTGAATAAACCAGCAATGCTTTGGCTGAAATACTAAATACAATCGCTGATATTGTTCCAATGTGGCGTATGTTATCTCCATGGTCTCAAATTCAAAAGGAAGTCCTTAGATTGGAAACGGCTGGAATCGCTTTATCTATAATGCTTCGATGTATTTGAGCAATCGATTATTGTCCTTTGAATGTTAAGTTAGTTGCAGATCCTTTACAGGACGTTGCAGTCAACACTAGCATTCTTTGCTGATGTGATGTCTTGGCAAGTTTACGTTCAGTAGTTTGCCACTGATTTCCCAACTACCGGCACCCCTATTATTTCGTTAAAAAAACAACGCAACGCGGTCTGCTGCCGAATCGCGCGCAGCTGTGTTTCGAACGCGGGTATGTGGGACCACGAACTGCTTCTGTGACGCCTTCGCCACGGAGTATATAGTATATGAAATTATTTTTCTTTGTTAACTCTGTGATTGCTAATGTGACAGCTAGAAAAGAAGAATAAGAAGAGAGCGGAGGGAGGAGAGAGAGAAGAGAAAGAAAAGAATGATGAGGGAAACGATATAAATAGTGTGAAGCCTAAAAGTTCGTTCCTCAGTCGAACTCTGCCTACTACACACTACCTTTGATAGTAAAGAAAGATTAAGAGAGAGAGAGAAGGAGAAAAAAAATGATGAGAGTAAGGGATAGGAAAGATTTAGGTTCGTGTTTCCGCGTAAGAACAATAGTTGATTACTATTGCACCATCAATATCTCGTGGTGTATGTCATCAGGTTATAGAAGAAATGTACAACCCACCTCACAAAGTCTCTAAACTACTATAATCTACACAATCTCAGACTGACAGGTCGAAATAAAAGGCAACTCAAACCTATATTTATTTTCTTTCTGAACAGTAACAGAGTGACAATCTACAACATAATCGCAAAGAGTAATCAGTACATGCATTGCAGACACATAATGCATATTGAACTGTAATAATACGATGCTGCATTACCTCACAAGGGAGAGATAGATAGTGTAACAGCCTATGCAACTGGATGTTAGGGGAATGCCACTTATGATCACCTATTAACCACATGAAGGCCTTTGTTTCGTAACTATCTTTACGTAGGCTTATTAGTGGTCCGTATATTCAGCCCAAATACCCATTGATCCATAGATTGATCCATCAATCCATATACCCAGGGATTTAACTCGCTCCCATCCAACTTGTTCAGCGGGTAACTGTTTATTCAGCTATGCCCGGTATGTCCAGGCAACTCCAGTTTACCCAGACAATGTCTGAAACATTATAAAACAATACCCGTGAGTTTTATGTGAGAATAAACCTTAGTCTTTCACTACCTACAAAGTCCTTAACATCTATCGCTTCTTTATCTATACTAGTATTAGTATATCTTAGCCATAACATAAATTAAGAACCTTATTGTAAACACAGTAATCTATCGTCTACATATATTTAACTAACATTATTATCGCCTATTTCCCGACGCGCCGCCTACAGCCAACATTAGGTATTTAACTATTTACCCGAAGATTTGAACTCGCGGCCTGTACCACGCCAGGCCAGCCTTTCGCCGTCTTAACTACACAACAGCAGAAGCAAGACCTCCTTTCACCTATGTCCAGCGAACAAAAGACAACATTCCTTCCTGTGTCCGCCCCGTCTCCGGCCGACGATCTCACCTATTGTCTGGTTGACCTAGTGATCGCTAGTGCCTTGCTATCTTCTTCTGCCGTCTGCTGTGTTTGGTCGCTGTGTTTATATCCTTGCAATACTGCCATCTCTGCGTATTTACATGCAGTTGCACTCGCCTAGTTCTCATTAATCTTGTAGACTAATTGCTCAGTTTACATGCACATATACAGTTTATCCACACTCTGCTTATCTAACCGATTAATATGACTCCCAACACTCTATTTCGGCCATTTAAATATAGGTCATTCGCAGGACGTCGCATCCAATCCTGCTCCTTGTCGAGCCGTGGTTCCTTTAGCGCGTTAACGCTCTGTAGTTTGTCAACGCTTCCTTGTTTAGACCGCTATTATAGTTAGCTAGCTAGTTAGGTGTGGGCTCTTTGCAGGACGCTGCACTCAGTCCTGACATTTGTCGGTCGTTCATGATTACGCGGTAAGTTCACCTACTGTAGTTTGCTATAGCTCTCTAAACTAAGATACCTGATTATAATATACAATTAAATTAATTAGGTCTAAGTCTTATGTCAACTTACATTCAACATCTGCCGTCCCGTTGTCCTTCTGGGTTTCATATTTGAAATACGATTGCTCTCTTCAACTTCTCGTTTGTCGTGAATCCCACTTGACCTTTCCAACCATGTTTGCCATTAATCTCCTGTGTGATTCCGATTGATCTTAGTCTCATGTGTGATTCCGATCGCAGTGTCTCCCGTGTCGTTCCGATCGCAGTCTGGCTAGTGGTTGTCCTATCTGACGTTAGCCATCATCTGCAACTACTGAGTGCTCTTCTTTAGCCAACAGTCCTTCTCAAATGGCTTGCACGCCATTTTCGTGATCCTCGGAATTTGCGTTCCACTCCATCAGATTTATCTATCTGGAATAAATGGTTCACAGATCCTCGACCATCCTGCGTTTCTTCGGCAGTCCAGACGAAACTGTGATATGTGCATCTTTTCCGTCTTTAATACTGCCTCTCCATCTTCCTGGACACTAAACAGCCTGGTATATAGACATCACCATTGCTGGAGTTCCAAACTCACACTTCCTCCTGGGCTGGGCGACCGCCCAGCCCTCGGCCCTGTTGCTACCGCACTCTTGCTCGTTACACACTGTCTAAACTGACTGGATCCAACGTATATATCACCTCTTGAGTTGGCGCCTTTCTCGAATCACGTGACCAGGCTTCTCTCACCTCGTGAAAGACTACCCAATCAGTACCTCGCGTACTCTGCTTAATTTGCATATTACTCTGCATAATATCATTATGCCCCAAATCGACATTGTTAGCTGGAGTTCACGGCCAAGTTCAGTTCTAAGTTCATGTACTTTTTCCCGCTACCATAAATTCGGAGAGTGGCATTCTCTTCTGACAGCCAAGGTCCTTCCAATGCCGCCTTGTACCCATAAATTCTGCTGCCCCCAAAGTTCACCATTGTCCCTCTGACAGCTTGAACCCAAAGTGCACAATACATTTGGCACTCCTCTCCCTTAGAAACTGCTAGCCAACAATAGAGGATGGCCTTGCCGCTATTCGGTCGTGCACTCCCGCTCAACCTATGACTATTTTAAAAACAATCCTGGCCCTTGACCTTTGAGGTCCCAAAAATATTCCAGTTTATATTTCCCCGGTAAACTTGAAAAGGCGGTATGTGAAAACCAATTTCCATACTGTCTCACTAATAAGCAAATGTTTCGTGATGGCCGACTTAAACGTGTTATGATCTGTCCACTGCACAGGGCTTCCTGAAGACTGACTGTTCTCTCCCACACTGGTATACTTGTATGTTCGGTTACTCGATGTGCTAATTGTCTTTCCGTTCTACATATGAAAGTTGTTTACCACTCACACTGGGATAGATCAATGCAGTTTGATTCGGCGTACAAAACCAATGGTTCTTTCACAGATGGAGTCGGTATCGATGTGGTTTTATATCTGCTCATTGGCTCGGCCGCAAAGAATGTTCGGTTTACAGCGGTTTTAAGTCCAGTGTGTATTTGTTTCATTACATCGTCACTTCGAAACGTGAGCTGAAGAAACGCTTGAAGTTTGGGAACCATTAATTCTGTGGAGGTGGTTTTGGGTGGCTGGCAGTGGCGCTTAATAAAACTGTCTGGGTATCCATTAGATTTCAGCCTAGCGAAGGGTGTCTAGTTCTTCTTTCAGTATGTCGTTGGAACAAATCTTTCTAGCTCGATTAAATAGGGCCCGTACCAAGTCAAGCTTATATTAGATGGGTGCACAGCTATTGAACTGCAGGTATTGGCAGTCAATATTTCTTTTCGATAGTCGCTCTTAAGACGGTACCATCCTCTCGATGTAGGATTATGATGTCTAAGAAGAGTCAAGTGTCATGTTCGTGGTCAGTAGTCAAGGAAGTGTTCCTGTGGGTTTGGTTAATGTTGAGTGGAATAGTTCTGCTTGTCGGGTCTCTGTGAGGAATAATATATCATCCACACTATCCGCGGTATGGAACAAGGTCCTAGATATTTGATTATCTTTGCTCTAAGTTCCCGATAACATGTCCGTTAAACTGGGATCCAGAGAACTACCCATGACCACTACGTCTAATTGGCGGTAAGATGTTTTAAGAAAATTGAATTAAGAAAAAATGAATTTAATATTAGACGTGCACAGTGGTAATAGTTTATCAAAATTGGATGCAGGTAGGCCTAACTGTAACACATATGATCTTTACTGTTCCACGCAGAAAAACGTTAGTGAAAAGAGAGGCAGTCTCCATTGACACCATGTGCTTTTGTTTACTATCAATAATGTCCAGTAGTTCGACCAGCCCAAATGAATCTTTTAGTATTAAGGGGTGAATGATTGTTGCACTCATCATCATCATGAACCATGCCGATAAGAGTGGGCGGTCATGTTTCGCCATCTCACACGATCACCAGAGTTGAGGATTAGCTCTGTGTTCTTGTCTCGACCATATCACGCGGCCAAGACATCCAGGTATTTACTTCTCTGCGTTCCCCCTGTTCTGTTCCCATCAGTCTTACCAGTTGTTATCAAGTTCTCTAATTTATTTATCTCATAACGTGATTGTTGCCCTGGTTGAAGAATTTTGCCGAGCCATTTAGCCATCCTGTGTTGGGCTGAGTTGACCATCGATACAATATGTCTAAGTGGTGTCCTAGGCTTGTGTAATTTAACGTTGGGTGAATGGGAGCCTCTTGATGTCAGTAGCTGCTCAGTCGCCTCACTGATGAATTTCTTAACTAAAAGTTATGTAATTTATCCCACTTTTGCATCCAAGTTTCCTGGTTTGCTGGCTTTTGGATCTAACAAAATTTTGGATGGATCCGATAAAAGAATTAAAGTAATAAATGTCTTAGATAGACAGAATTACAGTAACAAATTTCCCAGACAAAGAATTACAGTAACAAATGTCCGAGATGAACCGACAAGAAATTACTACGTAGGCAATTTGCACCGTTCACTTGTGATGGCCTGTCAACCTCATGTCGCAGAGCAATCTTCTGCAGAGCATCCATCTCATCACGGCCCGCCAATAAGTAACTCGATCTCGTGCTATTTCTCCCGCCTCATGCGCCCTCATACACAAGGTGTCTGCAATGTAGTGTGTCCATCTTCGTGCTAGTAATTCCCTGCCTTTTCTCCAGGAAACCACGCCTTCTTTCACTGTTCTTTCCCAGCCGCGGTCAGGTTTAGCATGGCCAAAGTATTGTATTTTCTTAAACCTGATGCTCATTATGAGCCAGCCGTCTTCCAATGTTCACATCTTGAAGACTGTCGTGCTTCTCCACCTTGGCTCACTGTATTCTAAGGCCTTCTCTGTAATATATATAAACTTAAAAAGCTTCAGTTTTATTCTTTGGTGATTGCGAAATGGCCGATGATTGATAACCGTATGTTACCACATGAACAATGCATGTTCTCAAAATGTACGAGGATTAGTTATTAAGTAAGTCACAAATGGCTGTAGAAAAATAACTACACATGATAACTTGAAACCAGTTTATTTTTATACCTTTATTTCTCAACAGAATTTCCACCAACATTCATGCACTTATCCCATCGTTTTATCAGTCCTCCCAAACTGGCTGCATAGAACTGCGTGCTTTGTTTTCATTTACCGGCCATCCCACAGAACTGTGTGACTTACTTATTGACTCGCCCTCGTAACTTTTTCTACCCAGCTATGCCCCGCTTGACGGGTCAGCATAAACATTGACAACCCACCTTGGTGGGAGACATTTCGCGAATGACGTCATAGTTGAATGCCAAGTGAAAACGTGGTTTAGAAAACAGAGCCCGCAGTTCTATGCAGCCGGTTTGGGAGGCCTGATAAAACGATGGGATACGTGCATCAATCTTGGTGGAAATTATGTTGAGAAATAAAGGGACAATGCATGCATAAAAATAAAGTGGTGTCAAGTTGTTATCATATTTAGTTATTTTTCTACAGCCATTTGTGACTTACTTATTAACTTACCCTCGTATATTTTAAACTTGTTTTCTGGTGTTATTCCATGTGGTCTTTATATTGTTTATAGTATATGGAAAAAGACACAACTGCGCATTAGGCATTATTGGCACTATTTAATCCATGCAATGCTATAGCCAATGAACGTCTAAAAAACATGTTCCCATTGCTACTGATTATTAAGGCAAGGTATTCAAATTGTGTTAGATTTTCATGATTGTTGATTGCGGAACCAAGATATTCACGGTGCGACTTCTAGTGGCAGTATTTGCTCAGTTATTTCACGGAGCAAGCATAGTTTAAATAACAAACAAACAAATACAACGGACAGTTGTACTGAATTTAGCGAATTTGATGTATTTACGTATTTACCATAGTGTTTCTGTGACCGCATAAGTTAGCTGGAGATTGATAGTTTTTTTTTTATTTCGCCCAGTGTTGCTGATAAACAATGCATTATATTGGATGTTCAATGAACTTCTCTGCAGCAGCAAGTTGTGCTTCCGATGCAGAATGCATGTCCACTTACTCCGAAGGTAGCTATACAACAACCGTGTTTACCAATGACGAGTCTCCGCCCACAGCTAGCCTGCTCAAGAACAAGTTGAACACCTGCAGACATTACTCAGAGGTCATCGAGATGGCGGGCATCAGGTGAGCTGGTAATCAGTGTCGTGTAATGTTTGTGATGTTTAGTATAGTAACCGAGGCTGCCGCAAGATCAGAAATCTGCAATGGGATGAGCAACAGCAGGTATACAATGAAGCTTGTAGTATATACAAATGCATACCCAAATGTTGGATGTCAAAATTAATAACATGCCCGTTGTTGCATACACTATTTCAGGGTATGTTGTAATGTTGAGAAAACCTATATCACATATTGTCGTGCATGCACGCGTGTACACTGAATGTTTTTTATGGCGAGCAATCTATTTACAGGAGGACATATTTTAAAGCAGCCCCGTGGCTTATGTGATAGTGAAAGTTTCATCGTTCCCCGACATACCGAGTCGAGGGTTTGAAATATGCTGCGGACGATTTGACAAGCAGACCGCTTTGCGTTGATTTCATGAGGCGTTGGCCGTTCAGAAAGCAATAGCAAGCTATTTATTTAAATTGTCTAGTAAGTCACCAACAGCCAACTAATGCTGGGATTGATTGCAACGTAATATAACGGATATGTTAGGTAAGTTTGCTGTCTGAACGGAGCCGCTCAGACCATTGTGCAAATCACGCCAAACAATCTGCTTTCATATCGCCTCGACTGTCTGACTTCAAATCGACTATGCCTAGATTAACTACCCGTTTAAGCAACAGTCACCGATTGACGTAGGATTTGGCGGACTTATATTTCACAAACACCGTACCCACTTACAATTGTGACAAGGACAAGTGACGTGTCATTAGTTGCTAGTGACGCCAACGTTTGGATAGTGCGCCCTGCCAGAGAAGCCTTGCTTGGAGGAGGTTGACTCTTGAGGCTAAACCCCTAGGGGGGCGTAGGACTCTATTACTGCCATAGGTCAAGGTTTACGATACTGCATTGAGAGCAGGCCATGAGTGACTGCCACAGTCACAGGACTAAGCCTCACTGAGAGGTATACATTATTCACACGGTACAATTTATAATGGCCTGAAGGAATATATTCTAGTTGGATTTCAGCATTATGGAGCTAAAACGATTGGTATGTACGGTATTGTCTATAAACCAATCAACTTTATTTATTAGTGAGAATGTAGACACTGTCTGACTAAGTGTATTTTCAGTCAAATGACAGTGGTCAGTAGAGTGTACGGAATCATGTTAATGTCGTGCAGTTGCGCCTGACAATAGCAATTGTAGTTTATGATAATCTTTTTTTCTGCAAGTTGCGATGATGTTTTGAATAACCAGTCTTGCAAGCTGTCGGCTCAGGAGCCATTAGCATCAAGACAGTAAACGCGACAGTAATAAATTTGGGAACAATATAACACGTACTCAACCATTGGCATCTAACGTCTCGCACAACTGTCCGTTGGTCACGTGATATTTCTTACTCATAATGCAATTGTTTGTCTTATCGGACCACATATAAGGTGTATTTTTAATGAATGTGTTGTGTTTGACAATATTGCCGGTCCAAGTTTTGTATTCACCCGCTGTAAAGTTCATGCAACATAATAGGTAAATACAAAACTTGGACGGCAATATTTTCAAACACTGTACAGTCATTACAAATGCAGAAGTAACGACAAGCCAAACGGCTTACTTTCGCCTAGATTTGTTACCCAATGGATTAACTAGAATCGACGTAGCCGCCTTCGAGGAATATCTACTTGTGTCGTAGATATCAACAATCATCGGAGTGTTGGAATATTGAATTTGCTCTAAGAGCACTGACTGTGAATTCGGCTAAGTTATCTCCGTCTTAACTGAAGCAAATAGCAACAGGTAAGGACGGTTTGGTGGGAGTTGGAGAATAAAGGGTAAATGAAGAAGAAACTTCTTCGCTTCTAGATTTTTTAGCAGATGCCCCAGAGGCAGCTGCTTTAAATCGTATGCTGTACATATATTACTTTCCAAAAGGGGCTAATTGTACGGTTGAAGTTGCCACTGGGGAAACCAAATTTCTCCAGCTCTGACCAAATGTTAAAAGTTAAAAGAGCACATTACGTGATGGATGGGATTCAAGTGAAAGAGACAAATTGCAGCCACTCATTTCCCAGGGGTTGAAGAGTTAAAACAGAACATTAGATCTTTCGCTGAGGTACCGGAATTGCTTGATCACCGAACGTGTCTACTGGGAATAATTACTGCAGACAAATGTGCTACATAAACACTATTGTAGACGAATCTTATTGTTGTTCAATAGTTGAAGTCTTTTTCTTTCCAAGCCATTGTAATTGTTTGAAAAGTGTTCACACGTTAGTTTTTGTGCTGGGCAAGAAACGTCCGGTCAGCGGGCCATATAAGATCCGCAAAATCATTTGGTCTGGCCCTGTCATGGCAACCACTGGCGGGACTCGACTTCACTCTATGTGCTTTATAAATGTGATAAAAAGGAAAAGAAGAGGAAGAAGAGAGAGGAGGGAGGGAGAAGAGAGAGGAGAGAAAGAAAAGAATGATTTAAGATAAGTGTGAAGCCTAAAAGTTCGTTCCTCAGTCGAACTCTGCCTACTACACACTACCTTTGATAGTAAAGAAAGAGGGAGAACAAGGGAGAGAGAGAGAAGGAGAAAAAGAGGATGAGAGTAAGGGATACGACAGATGTAGGTTCGTGTCTCCGCGTGAGAACAATAGTTAATTACTATTGCACCATCAATGTCTCGTGGTGTATGTTATCAGGTTATAGAAGAGAGGTACAGCCTCACAAGGTCTCTAAGCTACTCTAATTATATTACTTCAGACTGACAAGTCGAAATAAAAGGACAACTCAAACATATTTATTTCCTTCTGAACAAGTAACAGAGTGACAATCTACAGCATAATCAGCATAGAGTAACCAGTACATGCATTGCAGACACATAATGCATATTGAACTGTAATAATACGATGCTGCATTGCCTCACAAGAGAGAGATAGATAGTGTAACAGCCTATGCCACTGGATGTTAGGGGAATGCCACTTATTATCACCTATTAACCGCATGAAGTAGAAGACTAAAGCTAGGAATTACACCGGCCTTTGTTTCATAACTATCTCTCCGTAGGCTTATCAGTGGTACATGTATTCAGCCCAAATACCCATTGATCCATAGATTGATCCATCAATCCATATACCCAGGGAATTAATTCGCTCCCATCCAACTTGTTCAGCGGGTAACTGTTTACCCAGACAATGTATTCTTCTTCTGTCGTCCCATTGATCATCTGGGTCCCATATTTGAAATGCGATTGCCCTCTTCAACCTCGTTTGCCGTGGATCCCACCACCGGTTTCCAGTTGTATTTGACATTAGTCTCCTGTGTGGTTCCAACCGCAGTGTCTCCCGTGTGATTCCGATCGCAGTCTGGCTAGTGGTTGTCCTATCTGACGTTAGCCATCATCTGCAACTACTGAGTGCTCTTTAGCCAACAGTCCTTCTCAAATGGCTTGCACGCCATTTTGTGATCCTCGGAATTTGCGTTCCACTCCATCAGATTTATCTATCTGGAATAAATGGTTCACAGATCCTTGACCATCCTACTTTACTTCGGCAGTCCAGACGAAACTGTGATATGTGCATCTCTTCCGTCTTTAATACTGCCCCTCCATCTTCTTGGACACTAAACAGCCTGGGATATTGACATCACCATTGCTGAAGTTCCCAACTCACACTTCCTGCTGGGCTGGGCGACCGCCCAGCCCTCGGATCTGCTGCTACCGCACCCTTGCTCGTTCCACACTGTCTAAACTGACTGGATCCAACGTATATATCACCTCTTGAATTGGCGCCTTTCTCGAATCACGTGACCATGCTTCTCTCCTTGTGAAGGGCTACCCAATCAGTACTTCGCGTACCCTGCTTAATTTGCATACTACCATCATATCATTAACCCAAATCTACATTGTCTCTGAAGTTCATGGTCCTGAGTTTATCGTCCTTGTTTGAGTTCATGCTCTTTAAATTAGATTTCCCAGCTCAAGCACATTCCCACTGCTATAAATCTGCCCCTCCGTTGTATTCCTTGCCCAAACTGACAGTTCCCCACAAAGCCTATGCTACGTTTGGCTTCATGTTTCCTGAATTTCTCATTTCACTAACAACGAAAGGTAAACTCTCGGTTAGGAGGCCGTGATCAAGTCAGCGCCCGGTCACTCACTAATTTTGAACTTATACTGGTTGGTGAACTTTCTGTCTCAAAATCATTCCAGTCATTGCCCTCTAGTAAACTGAGGCAGTATGAGAAAACCACTTTCCCTACTGTCTCATAAAGAATCATTAAATCTAGTAGCAACATCATCGGCAATAAATAAGACATGCAGTTAGGGCCATAGAATTAAGGCTGCGTTATTTAAATGTTTAACCAAATATAGCAGGCTAATTTTAAGCTAATTTTGTATGGCCCTCGAATGATGGCTTTTAGCAGACAAAAGGTTTCGCATTCCTAGTGTAGAGAATGAATTGTCGATCCTGATTTGTCGGTCCAAAAGAGCCACTGGCGTATATTCTCCATGAGTTTGACTACTATACATATCAACATCACAATGTGCCCTACCAACTTGCGTGAGCGTTCGTGTATCTCAACAACTGTCGGTCCCTGATGTTCTGGATAAACTCTGCTGACGATATTCCTCAATGCCGCTGTCTGTCATCCAGCATCATTTCTCCCAGTCTGCCTCAGCGTCCCCTTCTATTGATCGTACCAATCGTCACGATGTTTTCCAATACCCAGGCTTGGCCATGGGAATGTTATTCCAATGGGAATCCCATGGTGAGAAAGGTCCGATGGGATGGGATGGGATGGGATAGCACACATTTGTATTTTCCATGGGACAGAGGCCATGCCATAGCAACTTGATCTACGTCAGAGGTACCCTTAATTTTATTTTATTTTTTAAACCACTTTAACGCTTTTTATCCTTCTTTTTTCTTTATATATTTGTATCTATTCTTTATCTTGTGGCGGGACACCGATAAATAAATAAACACACAAAGCCTTTTATTATATAAGATTACATTTTGGGTGCGTCACCAGCAATTAAAATTAAAACAGTGTGACGTGAATGGAAAAAGGTTGCAGAGCACTGATCTACGTAGCAAAAATACGTAATAGGCACCGCTAAGCAGTGTTGCTAGTTAGGCAGATTTCACGCCAAGTTGGGCTACTTTTCATGACTATTTGCGGGAAATTTAAAGTGTTGGCGGGATGCGATTTTTTGTTGGGGGGGGGGGCTGGGGGGGGGTAGCGTTTTGGTAGCGTGTGTGGATTTTTTGTTCAGGGATTACATGGATTAACTGAATTATTAGAAACAGTCGATCAGCAGGAAATTGATAATGTGCTGGATTAGCAGAATTACCCAGAAACAGAATGAGAGTGTCAGAATGACACTGAATTGTCATATTTAGATTAAAAACTTTTTTATAAGATAGTCTTGAATATTAAAATTAATAAATTCTGTCGTTTTACATGTCTCTTTGTACATGTAGCCCTATTTAGTAGACACTAAACCTAAAGTTTCATAAATATTTCAAATTTTAATATTTCAATTTTAATAATTTCAATATACAGTAAAACCTCGTTTTTCGTTGCCTTCGATTATCGTCGGTTTCGGTTTTTGTAGATTTTTCCGCGAAAAATTTGTCTCGCTTTTCGTCGGTTGTTTTGGATTTCTTCGGCTTGCCCACATTACCTCGCTTCTAATTTTGCGAAAACAAAGGGATCCACACGTTCTTCAATTCAGTTTGGCGCTATTTTTCGTTGTGTGAGCATCACTTTCTTATAATAAATATGAGAGTGGCATTAAGATTGCTGAAATCGGCCGCGGGTACGGGAAGTCGTCATCCACGATAAGTTTCATTGTGGCGAAAAGGGAAGAAATAAAGAATGCTAATGTAGCGAAAGACATGAATGTGCTAACGAAATAGAGATCGCAAACAATTGAAGATGTCGAACAGTTATTATTAATTTAGGTAAATCAAAACCAGTTAGATGACAATTCTGTTTCGGGAGCAATCATATGTGGGGAAAAAACCTGATTGTTGTATGCCGATCTCATTAAGAAACTGCTTGGGACGAGTGCTTGTGTTCTTAGTGATTTTAAGGCCAGCAGAAGATGGTTTGAAAAATTCAAGAGGCGAGATGGCATACACAGTGTTACTAGTCATGGCGATGGTGCTAGTTCGGACAAGTCTGGGCCGAAAATAGTATTAAACACTATATTTATTGTCTATAAAATGTGTTTTTGGCATGTATTTTGGAGTATCTCGAACGAATTAATTGGATTTACATTGATTAATATGGGAATAATTGCCTCGGTTTTCGTCGGTTTCAGAAAAGAAAACCATTGTTTTCCGACGGATTATCGACGAAAACCGAGGGTTACTGTATACTCAATGACACAATGCGCAATTGTTCAGTATCTTTTCATGCTGTTTTCCTCCATCGCTTGTCCATCAAACTCGCAGCTGACACATGTTGTTTCATTGATTCCCTTAACACCACATAACGAAAGAATGCTTGTTGTTCTGATGTCTCTAACAAGACTCGTGTATGTGTGTCTTAGCCTCTTTCGCCATATTTAGGCCCATCTGTTGTAATATTCTGCAAACTTACATGCCTGTATCGTCAAGAAAGTGTCCGGTCAGTTAGCTGTGTCCAGTTGTCCAAGATTCACAGGCATGTTCGAACTGATTGTATCGTGGTGGGAATACTTGATCTAACTTGCAGTGACTAGAAATAACTGCACAATGTTAGACAGGTTTGAGTTGAGTTGAGCTAAGAACCGACATCACTGCACTCAATTTTGAGTTTCTTCTATAACCCCTGCCGATCCCCCGCAATCTCATTCTTTCCACATTTTTTTTAAATGTTGCATATCCCTTACATCACGTTGCCCTCAACACCAGCATCTGTCAGCTGTTTTTGATGTACTAGGCAAGGTTACGCTCAGTAGTTTGTCATTGCTTTCTGAGCGACCGGCTCACATACCCTTGTAAGTAACCAATGTGGCGCGATCCGCTACCGATTCTCGCGCAGCTGCGTTACTCGCGAGAATATACGGGATTACGGAGAAAGACGTTAACGCTACGCCAGGGAGACATACGGGTTCTCAGTCTGTTCCCCCGCATTCTCAACCTGGTCCCACAAGCGCACGACCACCTCCCCCTTGTCAATAGGCAATCTACCACCAAGAGGTGCATTCCCCGCCAGCCTATCAGCCTGTTCATTCCCCCCGCACCTCACGTGGTCAGGGTAAAATATCCATACAATTCTCACAATCTGTGTTAGACACGCTATCGCCTCGCAGGTGGGGGTGTGTCTATATCTGTAAAATAAATAAATGTCTCGAAAACATGACATCATTTTGTAATGTGACTATTTAAAACAGGTTCAGCCCAAGAAAATGTTCCTTGACCCTTCCCCCTGCTGCGGAGGAGGAAATTGAAATTGATCCTTTTGGAGGTGTCTACCTGGGCCCCTCTGACACGTCGGACAGCCAGGACTGCCCAGAGAGGTCCGTATGTCGGGTTATTGTTGTTGCAGTTTGCTTTATATGTCGCTGGTTATTTACCCACGAGCGTGGACAAGTAAGGGTCGCATGTATGTGCCTTGGAGAGTATTTGATGTATATTGCCAGCCTCATATTCTTTATAGAGCATCCGGCACGAGATGGGTTAGTTAGTTGCATATCTTTACAGGACGTAGCAGTCAACCCCAGCAGTTTTTGGTTGTCCGTGATTCCTGGGCAAGTTTACGTTCAGTAGTTTGCTATTGCTTTTCGAACGACTGGCACTCATACCATTTCATTTAAAAAAAACAAGGCAAGGCTGTCTGCTGCCAAATCGCCCGCAGCTGTTTGGAACGTGGTATGCGGGATTACGAACTGCATCCGTAACGCCTTCGCCACGGAGCAAGCGAGATGGGTGGTATGGCCACCTTGACTTCCTGTCTCATTTCCTGGTACCTGTTTTAAGAGTCCAGTTCAATTTGTGAAAACTCGGCTCGATGGGGATTCGAACACATGAACACTGGCACGGTAGGTAAGCGTGTTAGCTACTGCGCCATCTCGGCTACCAATGGGAGCAGGGCCTGCTCTATATGAGACCAACTGTACCACGGACATAGGATTTTGAAATTCACCTACCGGAAGGAGGGATAAATGGTTCTGTCCAAAACTCAATATTGAAGATGACTTTATTACGACAAATAAAACATGAGGATTGTGAATTATTTGGAGGTTTAAAGAAATAAAGAAAGAGACAAGTAAAATATTTCGGCCACGTTAAAATATATAATACTTTTACAAAAACCATACTAGAGAGGGTAAGGTTGAAGGCAAGCGAGCAAGAGGTAGACAACGATACAAGTGGGAAGATAACATCAAGAGATGGACGATCAGCAGTATGACTGAATGTGTAGTCAGGTCGAGAGATAGACAGTGTTGGAGATCCATTGCAGCCAACTTTCATTGTGGAGATGGCACCTGATTGATTGATGTAAAAGTCATGAAACTCTAGAAGAGACAGTTATCTAGAGAAATGTATCGGCGAGGCAGAGCACATGAAGACCACAACCTACATGGAATCAAGTGACCGCAACAGAGCAGGACGCCTTGCTGCGACAGACATTTCGATTGTTATGAGGAGAGAGGTTCTGCAAAAATCAGCCCACTTCTGAGGGGCGCAGCACTGACTTATGGGAGGAAATGGACAGCTTTATGTAGATGTAGTTTATATGTGATGAGGGTGAAGTAATAAATGTTGCTGGACACGGTGTTACACAAATATGTTAGTCTTGCCGAGAGCCGCAGTACTGTCGTTTACAGACTGTCATTACAGACTAGTTTATAGGCTGTCGTTCTTTTACAGGGTCCGACATCCTGAAAATACGTCACAGACCTCACACCGTGTAAGAATTTCTTAACCGATACAGTGCCGAAGGATAATATATCGCGAAATGGGACCTCCCATTTGGGCAGAAGGGCGATATATCGCCATACTAGGCTCATTGTGTCATTTGTTTTGTATCGTGGCATCTTCCACAATTTCAATACTCAGTGAATGGAAATTTACATTTTAATACTTGTTCATTTGACTGTGTACCAAGTTTGATCGCAAACCTTCTATTATTTAGTTATTTATTTATTTATTTATTTATTGCGCTGAATCCGTTAATTCAGCCATATACTTACTGGAGTCACAAGGTGAATCAGCGTACAAGAGCCTCCATTCGTTTTTATACAACTCTGCATTAGTGCTTAAAACTAACGGGGAAAAAATACTACTATTTATTAGTTCATGTAGCTAGTGAAGCGGCCATGTTTTGTTACTCCTGCAGGATTGTTTGTTTGTACCGTGCAGCCAACTACATGATACTCTACAAAGATAGGGCCGTGGTTGGAATCAGTGTTTCTGTGGTTCGCTCCAGAGTGGTTTGTCTATGTTGGATATACGTGATACATGCACAAAACATCCGCATAATGACAGGTCCGTTAAAGTGCGTGGATGCGATCGGTGGACAGTGACTGATATAGTGCTGAAGAAACAATGTGATTATTTTTGCTGATTATGAGTCTTTAAAAATAAAAACTTACTTTGTTGGAAGGAACGGCTATGGAGGCATGTTGTCTGGGGGAAGAGGCACAAGTCAACCAGGAAGAAGATGGACACGGGATTTTAGACACTTTGGGCGTGGGGCGTGAGAAATGGCAGGAGATGGGAATTTGTTGGCGGGCCATGACGAGAGGGATCTTCTGCAAAGAACCTGCTATATGATGATGATGATGATGATGATGATGATGATGATGATGATGATGATGATGATGATGATGATGATGATGATGATGATGATGATGATGATGATGATGATGATGATGATGATGATGATGATGATGATGATGATGATGATGATGATGATGATGATGATGATGATGATGATGATGATGATGATGATGATGATGATGATGATGATGATGATGATGATGATGGATGATGGATGATGGATGATGATGTCACACAGAGAGAGGAAAACAACATCTGGGGTATTGATAGATGGCGGGTGTTGCTATTTCCTCATCAAAACCGCAAGACAGATATGTGTTCAATTGTGGAGCATATCACCAGAAAAGATGACATAGTGAACTACGAGATACCCCAAAAGTCAGAGTGGGATCGCCTGGTAATAGGGAAAGTTAAACCACAAACAAACATCGCTTTGATGTACTCAGTAATAGTAGCTACTACTACCACTACTGCAGTAGCAGCAGTAGTAGTGGTAGCAGTAGTAACAGTAGTAGTAGTAGCAGCAGCAGCAGCAGCAGCAGCAGCAGCAGCAGCAGTAGTGGTAGCAGCAGTAGTGATAGTAGTAGTGGCAGCAGTAGTAGTAGCAGCAGTAGTGGCAGAAATAGTGGTAGTAGTGGCAGCAGTTGTGACAACTGTAGTAGTAGCAGCAGTAGTGGTAGCAGTAGCAGCGGCAATAGTGGTAGTAGTAGTGGCAGCAGTAGTGGTAGCAGCAGTATCAGCGGCAGTACTGGCGGCAGTAGTAGCAGCAATATTGGTAGTAGTAGTGGCAGCAGTAGTAGCAGCAGTAGTAGCAGCAGTAGTGATAGAGTAGTAGTAGTAGTAGTAGTAGTAGTAGTAGTAGTAGTAGTAGTAGTAGTAGTAGTAGTAGTAGTAGTAGTAGTAGTAGTAGTAGTGGCAGCAGTAGTGGCAGCAATAGTGGCAGCAATAGTGATAGTAGTAGTGGCAGCAGTAGTGGCAGCAGTAGTGACAGCTGTAGTAGTAGCAGTAGTGGCAGCAGTAGTGGTAGCGGCAATAGTGGTAGTAATAGTGGCAGCAGTAGTAGCAGCAGTACTGGCAGCAATAGTGGTAGTAGGAGTAGTAACAGCAGTAGTGGTAGCAGCTGTACTGGCAGCAGTAGTAGCAGCAATAGTGGTAGTAGGAGTAGTAGCAGCTGTAGTAGTAGCTGTAGTGGTAGCAGTAGTATAAGAAGTAGTGGCAGCAATAGTAGCGGCAATAGTGGCAGCAGTAGTAGTGGCAGCAGTAGTAGCAGCAGTACTGGCAGCAATAGTGGTAGTAGGAGTAGTAGCAGCAGTAGTGGCAGCATATAGTAGTAGTACTGCAGCAGTAGTGGTAGCAGTAGCAGCAGCAGTAGTGGTAGCAGTAGTAGCAGCAGTAATGGTAGCAGCAGTAATGGTAGCAGTAGCAGCAGCAGTAGTAGCAGCAGTAATGGTAGCAGCAGTAATGGTAGCAGTAGCAGTAGTGGTAGCAGTAGTAGCAGCAGTAATGGTAGCAGCAGTAATGGTAGCAGTAGCAGTAGCAGCAGTAGTAGCAACAGCACGTGTCTGGGCCTGCTCGACTTCAAAGCGAGCTAACGAAAATAGTGATAATAATGCGAAGAGTTAAACCAACATGGTTCACCTTGAAAGGTCTTTATAAACTAACTGTTAATTACTTATTGATTAATCAATTTTTTTTTGCAACTATGATTTCATGCATCTGAAACACGTCTACAGCCGTGTACCATCCAGTGATATTTACAGGACGAAACATGACCAAGAGATGAGAGGAGAAAAACAGCCTTTAATTGCCAGCTCCGTCGTTACACATTCAGTCCCCTATAGGCCTGGAAATGCCACATCGTCAGATTCCATCCTCGAGAGTTCGGCAGGAGCACAAGGTTTGATGGCGTCATTTGGTAGCGTGGATACTAACACCTGGAATCTTGTATGTAGCATGCGTCTTTCTGTTGCATGTTTTCTTAACTAACTAATCAGTAATAAAACATGTTGTTCTCATTTGTTACTGTTATGATGTTACTAATTTACAGATTTAGAGAATCAGAGTTGGGCATAGGCATAGTCGCCGACAAAATATGGTTGGAATTTTCAGGGGTATACAGGCGTAGGAAAATAACATAGAAAATATTGTCCTCGTTAATGTGTGACTTGTGTCAAATGTAGACATAATACTCATGATTGTCTGTCAAATGTACAATATGGCTGTCTGTCAAATATAAGATATGGCTGACTGTGTCAAATTTTTTCTTTTTTTTTTCATATCCTTTACAGGACATCGCTGTCAACACGAGCATCTTTCAGCTGTATGTTGATTTCTTGGCAAGATTACGCTCAGTAGTTTGCCATTGCTTTCTGAGCGGCCGGCTCACATACCCCGTAAGTTACCGATGCGATTCGAACCACTGCTGATTCTCACCGTCATCACGTTACCTACGAGAGTATACGAGATTACGGAGAAAAGTCATAACCTCTAAGCCACGAAGCCGGCGTGTCAAATATACGTGACATAATACTCATGATTGTCTGTGTCAAGTGTACGATGTGACTGACTGACTATCAACTGTACGATGTGGCTGTCTGGGTCAAGTTACGATATTACTGTCTGGGTCAAATGTATTTGACACTGCTAGTGCAGCTCCCGAACCATATGTTGTTACAGTTATTTATACTTGGTCACGTGTTAGTAATGTAATGTATGCCCGAGTCAGATGTAGTTAATGTAATGTATGTATAAATCAGATGTTAGTGATATAATGTATGTCAGGTGTAGTTAATATAACGTATTTCTGAGCTATATGTTAGTAATGTAATTATGAGTCAGATGTTAGGAATATAATAACGTTCTGGGTCTGATGTAATTAACGTAATGCACGTCTAAGTCAGAAGTAGTTAATGTAATGTATGTCTAAGCCATATGTTATTAATGTAATGAATGAGTCGGATGTTAGAAATATACTATTCATGGTCAGATGTTAATGTAATAGTCCGGATCAGATGTTAGTATGTCAGGTTGAGGAGTTAATGCAATAATTGTCTGGGTCAGGTGTATTTAATGTAACGATTGTCTTGGTCAGATTCAGCATTGTTATAATTGTATGGGTCAGATTTCGGTAGTGTCATAATTGTCTGGGTCAGATGTAGCTAATACACTAATAGTCTGGCTCAGATGTACTTAATACACTAATAGTCTAGGTCAGATTGCAGTAAATGTAATAAGTCATTGTTAGATTGTAGTAAGTGCAATAATAGTCTGGGTCAGATGCAGCTAATGTAATAAATGTCTGGGTCAGATGCAGCTAATGTAATAAATGTCTGGGTCAGATGTAGGTAATGTAATTAATGTCTGGGTCAGATGTAGGTAATGTAATTAATGTCTGGGTCAGATGTAGATAATGTAATTAATGTCTGGGTCAGATGTTATAAATGTCTGGCTGGATCAGATGTAGCTAATGTATTATTTGTTGCTGAAGAGAAAATAACAATATGGTGTTGGATATTCAACTATCGCTATTTAACCATGTTGTTTAACCATTAATTAGTATTTTTAACTAACACCTTACTGTACTGATAATTATAGCTACGTCCTATCACAGAGTGATTAAGAATTATAATTGCAGAGATAAAACGCCGATGGCGCATAACCGCTAAGGACCAGCAACACGCAACGTTAGACACAAGGCCTTATAACTATTATGTGTTATTTATGCAATGATTTTTCTGAGGAATAAAAGAGACAATAGCTCCGGTCATCAACTAGTAAGGTTATGGAGGAGAGGGAAAGCAATGGTAGGCAAATTTCTTAACAGTTGTCTAGAAAAGATGTTTAAGAAGACTAGATATTAAAGACAAACACAGAAATGAGGAAAGGGGGAGGGGGTGGAAATGTAAACTACACATGTATATATGACAGTCTACAAAAGCGGAGTGTACCATGGACGTGCAGTAGAGGAAGACCGTTGAAGATGTAAGAACTAATTTACACATGACAGACAACAGAGGCAGGACGTTTGACTTAAGTTAGTGAGACATTTCTACGATTGTTATAGGGTTGAACGTCCGCACCGGACAGGCCACCTGAGGATGATGATGTAGATGAGAAAATATGCACGCAGGAGCATCAGCACAGGAAAAGGGGAAGACAGCGCTTTCAAAAGTCCCATCACTTTGCACGTTATACCACAGTCAGTGAAACTAATACTAACAAGTAAAGAATTCTGTGGAGGGCGGACGAGCCATGGACGAGGCTGATATACTGAACGCTAAGCAAGAAGTAAGACTTTTCCGGGAACCAAGTGATGACTGTGAATCTACAACCATGGTCAGACTGCGAGAACAGCAAATGCAGGAAGCCAAAGAAGATTAATAAACCAACACAGAACTAGTGTCGTGAGCCTTTACACCAGGGGTGGCCAACCTTTTCAGCAGGCGGGCCAATTTTCAGAAATAATATTTTCTGCCGAGCCACGCACCTAATTACACGAGGTGAAGTCAATAAGTAAGTCACAAATGGCTGTAGAAACATAACTAAATATGATAACAACTTGAAACCAGTTTATTTGTATACATACATTGTCCCTTTATTTCTCAACATAATTTCCACCAACATTGATGCACTTCGCCCGTGTGTTGCCGGGGCCCATACGGGGGAGCACAGAATAGTAACACCGTTGCCTACCATGCACGTCGTAAGAGGCGACTAAGGAGGCTATAATTCCACCGCCCTGCTACTGAGTGCGTGGAGCGACAATGTGAGCTGTGAATTTCGCGTGGAATGCTTTTACATCTGTTCGCAGTTTGTAGCGTGAACTGCATGTTCGGAACGATGGCGGCCGGCTGTTGCTGGATTGACTGGTTTGCCTTTTTGGTTCTCGAGTCCATTGTTCAACAGCCTCCTGGCAGTCGTCGCTGGAGCTACGGAGTTCGTGCTTTCGGCAGGTCATCCTGCGGAAAGAGACCGAGCCGTATGGGATAAAACCCGTGTCAGTGAGGTCTTTCTGGTGACTGCCGTTTCCATCGACGATGAACTATATTTCTCGCGGAGGACTTTTGTGTTGGCATTTTGGCGGCGGCATTATTCACAGTGCACCTTTGCGGGCTGCTGGCTTTCCGATACTCCTGTCTATTCCATTGTTCACATAGGGCAGTGAGGAGCATTTTGTGTCATATTCACTGGCACAGGAACGGAGCATAATGGGGACGACCCGTTGCCGTGAAGTTGGAACCGTGACTAACTAACTAAACTAACGGATGCACTTATCCCAACGTTTTATCAGTTCTCCCAAACTGGCTGCATAGAACTGCGTGCTCTGTTTTCTAAATCACGTGTTCACTTCACATTCAACGTCGGCGCCATTCGCGAAATGTCTCCCGTCAACAGGGATTTCCAGTGGACCAAAAAGGTGGAAATCGCTAGGGGCTAAGTCGGGCTGTAAGGTGGATGTTCCAGAACTTCCCACCTTAGTTGATTAATTTTCTCCTGAGTTAATCGAGCCGTATGTGGTCTGGCATTGTCATGAAGAAGCAACACTCCTTTAGTCAGCAGTCCTGGACGTTTTCTACGAATTGCATCATGTAGCATCGATAGAACTTCACAGTATGATTCTGAATTCACATTGTCACCTTTCTTCTTGAAATTGGTTAAAAGCGCTCCTTGACAATCCCAGAACACTGTCAGCATAACCTTCCCTGCTGATGGAGTAACCTTGAATTTTTGGACACAAGGCGAAGAAGGATGTTTCCATTGCAATGAAGCACGCTTTGATTCGGGCTGGTAGTGATGCAACCATGATTCGTCCCAGTAATAATCATGTTCAGCATGTCTTCTCCTTCATCTTCGTTATCGACAGAGATGATGCCAGGACAGGCCAAATCAGTTCATCTTGTGTTCCTCCTTCAATTGTCTGGGTACCCACCTTGAGCACACTTTCTTAAATTTCAGTCGATTATGCATTATACTGTATGCTGAACCATGTGAGCACCCTATTGCAGATGCTACAGAGTCTATCGTTACTCGCCTGTCACCTCTAATCGTCTCCTCCACCCGCTGCACGGATGCTTCTGTTGCAATCTCAACAGGACGACAAGATCGGATTTCATCAACAATTTTAGAGCGTCGCTGAGAAAATTTTTCTATCCAGCTATGCACCCCTTTACGGGACAGACATTTGTCAGCATAAACAGGCATCATTTCCTTATGAATGTCCTTTGTAGGCTGTTCTTTTGCCCATACACACACACACACACACACACACACACACAAAACACGCACAACAGCACGTTACTCTGTGGTTGTACACTCCGTAAATACAGTCGCCATTTTGTTTGTGCGCTGCGCATGCGATACCTAGCGCCACCTGACGGACGGGAATATAAAGTTCGATGTTGCTGTCACCTAATGACATCTGTAGAAAACACCAACTACATTTACCTGCCATCCCACAGAACTGTGTGGCTTACTTATTGACTCGCCCTCGTCCATACATTATAAAATACCATCATCATCCAGTGCCTTGCTGGCTGGGGTGGGCGATCATGCCTCTCCCCAAATTATGATCTCTGACGTCCTGGATGAATTCGTGTCTTGACTCCCTTCCGTGCCATGACACAAGACTGTCAAGAATCTTCTCACGCTGTCTTCCTCTATCTCTTTCCGCAAATCTTAAAGGTTGTCACAACATGTTCCAGTTTTTAACTTCTCATAACGTGGCAACAACAACAACAACAACGATGACTGCCTCGTTCTGATGTATGTGATATGTTGTCTTTGCCTCTCAGCTTCCCTTAAAACATCCAGATTGCTCATTTTGGCTGTCCACTTAATTTTCATCATTTTTCTATAAAACCACATCTCCAAGGCTTCCATGGATTTCTTTCACCTGTTTCTAATTGTCCAGAATTCGCAGCTGTATGTTGAAATTGGTTCTATGCAACATGCAAGAACTCTTTTTCTAACTTTCAAGGACAGTGACTTATTGCACAGAATGTTCTTCATTTGATAGAATGCAGTTTTGCTTGTCCTATTCTGCTCTTTATCTCAGTGATGCATCTTCCATCTCATGTTATCCATGTGCCTAGATAACTGAATTTGGGCACTTTCCCCAAAATAACGTCCTTTACTATCAATTGTATATTTAGGCACAATCTGTTTCTTTGATATTACCATGACTTCTGTCTTTCTATTATTCAAATTAAGGCCCACTTTTTCCACTTTCGACAACCACTGTATCTATCGTTTCCTGAAGTTCCTTCTGACTTGTTGCTATTAAGACGGTGTCATCAGCATACGGTAAGTTATTTTAATGTCCACCAACCAGGATCCCTGACATATTTTCTGTAGATCTCATATGTTCACTGTACAATGAGGACACATCAAGGGGCGATAGAAAAACTATACCTGTATACAAACATTAATATGTATATAATATAATAAACACTAAAGAGTTCAAAAGTAGTGAAAAATATGACGTGTGTTTCATCCAGATCTGGGAGAAAAATTACTAGTTGCAAGTCCTTTGCATGACATCGCAATCAACCCAGCATGGGTGAAGGGAGAGGGGGGGGGGTGCGGTTTGTTAGTGATTTGCAAGGCATTTCTTAATTTAAGTAGTTTGCATTTACTTTCTGAACAGGAGAAATAGCAGTTAAGTACTTACATGATAGGTGTCCTACACGAAAGTATTAGGTTTCATAACTGGTGTGCACTTTGTTCTATAATTTTGACATAAATGTTGTGCCGTTTAAACTCAATGAGATAATAACGCTCGTCATTCATACATTCTCGCTGTTAGGAATGTTAAGATTATATTAGGTCCTCAGATATTTAGCAACGACTCCGACTGTCCTATCATCTGCCAGTGATGGAGGAGATCCCGGTGAAGAACATGTCATTTAATGCCGCATTATTGGCTATCTTCGTGTTGACGTTTCTTGTTTGGAAAATAACTGTGCGAAATTGTTTTCAGACACAAAGGATGCAGCAGATGAATTCTAATGGCTTGTTTCCTAATTTGCATGTAATGACGGTATGTTTGTTTGTTGTGTAGTGACTAACACATTAACACGTACCATTTGTTTGTGACTAACACTTTAACACGTACCATCTGTTTGATGTTTATTGCCTTTTCTCTGCCCGTCTGAATATAAATTTCTGTACTACAGTAGGATATATTGCATTTCCTTCACTGCTTAATTTCTTCACTTCTCCAATTATTTCCACTATGCACTGTGTGATCATTTATTATTAAAACTTGTTAATTTGCTCTTTCTGTCGATGCTTCGTGTCATCTTGTCGACACCTTTTTTCGAATTTTGTTTAACATATAAAAACTTGTCCTCTCTTAGACACATCCACTTTTTCACCATTTATCAACAGCGTTATTTTCTGTTTTGACTTCTGTGTTTCCGCTTATTCTGTAACTAAATGATCTTGAATTTCTGTCCATAAACTTTTGTATAAACTGTTTTTATACCCATATGACTGAATTTTTTTTTAAACGGCATCATTGTTCATTAAGTCATTTTACACCATTTTCTACCAACTCTTAAGTTACTTATAATTTTATTACAACAATACTTTTATTATATTGGCATGTTTACTAACAGTATGTGTTGCTTTCACTAACACTTTACTAACTTTAATAGTCAGCAGTTTGGTGTCTTCAAAATAACAAACCATATGTATAATATGTATATTATATTAAAACGCGTTGTAAACACAGTAAGTACACCGGCTCCAGTAATCATCGCGATGTAAATAAACTCCTCGCACATCTAGTAGAGAAAAGTAGTAGACACACCGGCGGAGCAAGCACTACATGTGATCTCCGGTCGTCAGAAGAGGTCCACCAATGTTGGCTTCTATTTTCTTGACACACTGAGGGCGGCACCACCTGGGTCACTCCCGGGTGTTCTTCTACTGTTGTGAATTCATACCCTGATTATAAGCTATGAGACGTGTTAACCGGTTACTAAATGTCTCCACAAAAAAGTGGCCTATGTGTGCATACCCACAACCACCATGCCCTCGGGGAGGCGAAGCATTGTGCATTCAGTGCACCATGATGATAATTTCTAACAGCACCTTTAGTTGCTTCTGTTCCCAATTCCGAATCAGCGGTTCGCAGTACGACGTCCTTACCATCTTCTTTGCACCCCCGTCCAAAGCTAAGAAGCCGTACTCCTGCATGCGCGCAAGGGAAGGTCTTCCCTCGCCCTGTCTGCTGTAGAACACAGCCTCCGCCCTCTTGAACAACTGCGAGCGACTGTTGTCGCCGTTTGGCTTCATAGGTAGGACTTCGGGCATATCTGTATAATTTTGGATCGACATGACGGTAAAGGTTGCTTGGATATTGGTTGAAAGACTAATTAGTTTTTGCTTGGGTAAGAGACTAGTTAGACTTAGTTTTGCAGACAGTCATGGATATACTGCCTCGATGTGTCGTATTCATCGTTCCGGTAGTTCCATAAGCCAGCTAGAGGCAATACCCATAGCTGAAACATGCTATCGGGAAAGTCTCAAAGCACATTTCGTTATTCCATCAATGCACTAGATGAACTCAGTGTGAGAGAGGAAGGGAACACGTTATTCCTCACTGTACTCCATTATTAGAAACGCACTTGGAGGCGGGGGTGTTAGAAAAGATGACACGAGGAGGTGGGGTGACCTTGTGGTAAATGTTTAAGAGGTCCTTCCATGTTATTTCACCGCCTTTCTTGTTAGATCGTCTGTATTGCCTTTATCCACTTTTAATATGTGTATTTTCTTGGTCTCTGACTTTCGTGGGTCTGGTTTTGCTCTTATTTAAATCTGCTTTCGTTTCCTTTTTTCCTCCTTTGTTAAAGGATATCGGGAGTCATGTTTTGGTTTCCTTCCCATATGCCAAGCATTTATATGTTCCTGTGCCTGTCGCCAGCAGTTTTCCTTACCCAGTAAAGAGGTGCATGGAATGCAGATTAAAATCAGAGGATACAGCTGGAACCTAAAAAAATATATATGTAAGTGAGGAATCAGCGAGAGTTGGGACTGATTGAAAGGTTCAGTGGATACCCCTGCTACCAAGTATCTGATATGTCGGTGACTTCAATGCACGCGCCATGTCGGGAGAGAACAGACAGGGTACTGCTCTTGCTAAGGCCTTGCCTGAGACGGGTGTGGTCTGTCTAAATGACGGGACACCAACTAGGCTGGCAATGAGACCGGGAACCCTGACACGGCCATCGACCTGGGGCTTGTATCCTAAGAGGCGGCATAAGACATAAAATGGAGTAGTCCTTGGAGACCATGGAAGTGACCACCTCCCATGTTCTGTACTAATACCTAAGTCCGGCACAGTTAGAGCTATAAGAGCCCGCAGGGCATTCGGTTATGATCGCGACCACTCTTTGCTCTTGAGGCACCGTAGATCACAGGGAAGATCTAAACCAACAAGAAGAATCTTTACCCAACCACCATGGTGGACACCAGAGGTCGAGAATTCATGGAGGGAAAAGAGGGCGGTCATAAGGAATTGGCGGAGGGTGCGGATAGCAATCAATTCAGTTGACCCAGAATTGGAGAAGTGTGAAAGGTATTTTTTAAAAAGTAAAGGTGTAGGATTTTAAACTCCAGGCAGCAGAGACAAAAAGGATAAAGTGGGAACAGTTTATCAATGATGTCGGTGGGGATGTGACATTGGATAAGTTCTGAAGGCTGCACCGGCAGATAAACAGACAGACGATGCCTTCCTGGTACACATGGTGTCGTTTATGACGCTAACAACCGACCTATGACAACTTACCAGGATATAGGAGAGGCTTTTCTTGCACGATTTTTACCAGACGGATCAGCAGGATAGGGCTATACGGGATATGATCAGAGAAGCCTTGTCACAAATCACGAGGAAGGAGGACTGAGGTTATGGTGGTGGATATTAGACGGGTACTGAAGAGTGCTAAAGAGACAGCGCCAAGCCCGGATGGGGTTAGGTACACCTATATGAGGAATGTGAATTATGGGGACTTGAGGGGGGTGGTTCTGTTTCAATCTAAGCATGAGATAGGAGGAAATATCCCAGATATCCCAGGCACAGCTACTCCCAAAGCCAGGTAAGGATCACTCCAGTCTTCATGGATACAGAATCATAACCCAGCAAAATACCTTTGGCAACGTCCTAGAATAGATAATAGCACGCGGGCTCCAACAATATATCATATATGTTGAAAGTCGTAATCTGCTTCCCAAAGGGCTTGGGAGTTACCGACCCGGGCAGGAGACCTGGGCCAATGCGGCAACTTCTGCATTTGATGTCTATGCCATGCCGCCAGGATAAACAAGAGGCAGTGGTGGTAGCTCTTGACCGGGGGGGGGGGGGGGGGGGTGCATATAACAGGGTTAGGTATGAACGGTCTGTTGGACATGGCGGTCTGCCTTGCCTTAGATGGGTTGCGGCAGTTCACACCAATTATATGCATGAGGCATATCCTGGCGCTACCAACAATGGCGGATAGGCATAGGGTCCTTCAAGCCAAATGGTACCTGAGAGTTGCTGCAGATAGGCATCACCCCACAGCATGAAACCATGGTCAAGAGTCATATACTAAGACGAGGCAGGTCCTAGATGGCTCAGGTAGAAAAATCTATACGTATGGTGTGTGATCAAAGACCATCAATCGTGAAAAAGAGTAGGCTGAAGTACCGGCAGACAGGACGGACTGGCACAATGTAATAGTAACACTGGGTCGTGAGTGCAGAGAATGGGCAGCGGGCCGCACAGTTTGAGGTGCAACAAATGATCCAGAGTAATACACATCAAGGTGACATAGTGCTCTATACTGATGGGTTAGTGATGAGAAACGGACGTAGTTGCTGGGGTTCATTGAGAAGGCTAATAGACGATTCTTTAAAAAAAAGAAGTCTGGCATATGAGGCTACGACCTCCAGCATGAGAATGGAGGTGGAGGAAGTCACAACGGTATTCCGTGGCTAGAGAAGGCCGATGCAACATACACTGTATTCATTGCTGGTATGAGGTAAGGTGGAGAAAGGAATAGCTCACAGATCTTCACAGATCGTGAGAATTGTATGGGGTTTTTTTTTTTTTTTTTGCCATGGCCATGCGGGGGAATCCACCTTTTGGTGGTAGATTACCTATGGACAAGGGGGAGGTGGTCTTACCTCTGTGCGACCAAGTGAAGAAGGTGGGGGGAACAGATTGAAAACGCGTATGTGGAAAGGATGAGATTGCGGGGAAATGGCAAGGCTTCTGGTAGACTTTCAAAACTTTCAATCAGATAGCAGTGCGAACGATAAGTGGTGTAACTTCGCTGGCTGTTGAACGAGGGAACAGAGCGCGTATGGGAATGTCCTGAGTGCAGTGATGTCGGTTCTTAGATCAACTGTTTAGAATGCCAAACATTGGTACTTAACATTGTATTAATTTCTGCGTTTGTGGGATATGTATTTCTTAAGCTTCAGTTCATTTAACCTATCGGAAAGACGATGATTTGTCTGCTCCTCTTAAAAACAACGTCGTACAAAGATTGCTTGTTGATACCGATAGACACGGATTAGAAGGTAATAAATGTTAACTGGAGAAATTGACCACTTCTGGCTCAGTGAATCAATATTGTCGTAGGCAGAGAGATGAGTTGGTCCTCAACGAGCAAACTGGGCATCACCAGATAACAAATAGAAACCAAATGACCATAAGAAGTATAATTACGAATACATGATGTAGAAGTTAAGAGGTGCGTATTCGGATCATTATGTGATAAACTCAACGTGATACACATGGGATTCAATATAACGTATATCGCAGAAACGATGGATAAGGATATAATCATTCTTTAATAAGCATCAGGCCATTCAACAGTTAATAGAAAAGGTAGTAGGAAAGGTGGGCACGAAAGACGGCAAACAGGTGTTGCGCCTTATACTGGGGATGACAATATAATTATGTAGGCCGGACCCTTCTGGAGGAGTGCAGGGGGTTCTGGAGGAGTGCAGGGGGTAAACAACCATAGCTAGAAGGGGAAAAGAAGCGTTAAGTGAGTTTAAGACACCATAGAGGCAGAAGGCAAGGAGAAACTAGTAAAACTAATTAGTGCAGCTAATGATCTGAACATTGAAAACTCAAGCTTTTCTCATCCACCTGGCATAATTGCTGCACTATTTAAGCTGGCGAGGAAGATACGAAACGTGCAGAAGCTAAACGGCATGCCAGTTGATCTTATACTTGACCTTTTGTCGTCATCTCCACTACACTTCTTTTCCCCTCGGGGAGGTGGGTTTTATTTCTTTCCATAATGTTTTTTATTCGACTTATTCCCAATCCGCCAAAACAGATTTCCGATTTGCCCTCATCCACCGTAGATGTATGTGTATCTTAATACTAACGTTATGTCCATAGTGTTTCCATTGTCTGCATATATGTCTACTAACAAAATTATAAACTTGTGTCTGCATATCTACTAACAAATAATTGGTTCTACTATTACACTGATCTCTTCGTACTCTTCACGACGGTAAGTTATCATATCGGTTAGTCTACGCCGGTAGATCGATCGATCTTAGAGATTGTGGCAGTCGACTAGTATAGCCAAAACATTTGCTGTTGACAGGAAATTCCTGATGTCTTGAGTACGGTCGGTTCTCCGTGCAGCCCATCACGTCGGGAATCTGTGCCGACATAACGTGAAGGTAGTCGGTGACAGTATGGAAGTCGGCTCCTCCCACTGTGGCTGTAACTCGTAATACTACACACACATTTGCCGTGAACCGGCTGACCCCATTCTGTTACAATTATTTAATAATCCGCCCGCGCTTCTCGACGTCACGATATCTTTTTTTCCCCACTTATCAAATCCACAACCACCATTATCTTGATACATTCTCACGCTTTTTTTTGTTGTTGTTGACAATATCTCCGTGCACTGAGACAGAGTGATGGTGCTAAGACTGCCCACAGCAGGTTACTGCTAGAACTTTGAGGGAAGCCAGTGCCCTCAACTCCGAGGTCTACAGTTCAAGAAATGACCTATAAATAAAGGCGTCCGGCGTGATATGACCACATCGAGTGATTAGTGAGTGAGAGAGAGAGAGAGAGAGAGAGAGAGAGAGACTGTGTGTGTGTGGGGGGGGGGGGGGGGTAGCACACAATGAAAATCCATGAGCAGTCAAGTACCGACATCATTGCACTCGGGGTTTCCATAACCCAGCGAAGAGTTCGTTACAATCTGACAATGTCAGTCTTGGCTTCCTCTGAGGGCGACTGTCGACCAGATCCTCTTGACTACCCCTAGCTGCTACATTCTCTCAAGACTGATCTTACCTGTTCTGCATTATCCACATACTTCCAGAGGGCCTTCGCCACATCTGTCTTATGCATCAAATTCCCCTCAGTGATGCAGAACCAGCCATTCAAGTCTGCCTGTTCATTTCCAACCACACCATAGTGTCCTGTAGAAAAGATCCAGCTACTGGTGAATCCGACCATTCTGCACGAAGCATGTCACCTTTGTCAGCATGCTGTGAATCAGTTACCATCACAACATGCGATTACAGTTTGTTCTCCAACCAGCGGAAAGCTGCAGTAACCGCCTGCACTCTCAGATTTGAAGTCGTGGTGTCAAGCCAAGCTCTCTCCTTCACTAAACATTCCATTGGTTGCTATGAATCCCCGGCACTATTTTTTTCGTTTTAACAGAGCCATCGGTATGATATAGGATGTATTTTAATGACGGTGCAGTGTTTTAAAATATTGCCGGTCCAAGTTTTGTATTCACCCTAAAGTTCATGCAACAGAATAAGTAAATACAAAACTTGGACCAGCAATATTTTCAAACACCGCACAGTCATTAAAAATACACCCTGTCACATCGCCAGGCCGAGAGTAGTCAATTAATTGCTGAATCTACTTCCGTAGCGCCTGCTCTATACTCACGGCCCAATGTGATTGAATTTCTACTCGGCACTCTGGCCCACACCTTGCCGCTTCCAATCTTCTCAAGTGTACACACTTCTCCGATTGTATCGTTCTCCCAGAGCCATCCATGATCCTCTTGGCAGCCATGGGGCCCATGAAGGGTGTGTTCATTCTCCGCAGCTACCTTGAGGTATGACTTTGCCTTCAATGGTCGGCAATACCAGGATACATCGCATACACACTATTCTTGTACATTCCAGAAAACCATCATGGCTTCATTATGTATGCGCTCTGAGACATTTCCGGTCCACTCTACCACGTACATGATTAAGTGAATAGCATTTTCTGTTCCATGCCCCTTGCTGCCATACTCTCAGTAAATTATGCCCCTGTGACAGTTTGTAACCACCACTTCACCCAACAGGGCAAGCTTAAATGATTCCCAGGTCTTTCGGTCTGCTTTCTATACTCGCATGTCTACCATTTATTGTGAAGCTTTTGAGGGCAACTTTAACAACTCTTGTGCAGCACCACCAGATGCCTTTTCTTGGTTAATGACAATATTCATCTCTGTACACCAATCCATCACTTTGTCCATTGTCGTCTAGCAGTTCCTGGGCTGTTTGATTTATGTCCCTCCCTTGCCTGTATGCGAGAACATCATTTGTAAGTATCCTTCCAGCCCCCTGGTGCTTCAAGACTTTCAATCTGCTCGTATCTGGTGCTTCGAGGCTTGCAATTTTTCTCGTGTTCACATTGCAAAGCACAGGTGAAATTGCTGACCCGGGAGATATGATACATGGCTTGACCCAGCCGGCGAACCACTCTAAGAGAATACAAGACAGATGCAATCAAGTTCACCATCCAGGGACAGACTCCTTCATAAAACATCAAAATATATCTGACTTGGCACGTCCTCGAGATCAAGTGCTGCCACCGCCATATCCTGTCTGTTTTGGAACCCATAAAATATAAATTATAGGCAAAAGTGGCTGAATTTGATCAAGTATCTTTTTCTGGCACTGGCCGGTAATTTCCCAAAACTTTCGGAGGGGCACCTTGCCAAAAGTATTCCTTTGTATGATCTTTGCCTGGTTTATGAAGTGATTTTAAATAGCTGTACACCGAATCCTGGAGTATTGATGACGTCCTGATATTCAGGTATGTAAGTTCACTTGTGGACGTACGTAACTTCATCGGGCTGGTGCGTTGTTTTCCTATATATTGTTATCTTCCTGCTGTATGATGATATCATCAAAGCAGATATATTTAATGGTACCTGATAGGTCTCTGATGTCCCCACCATTCTGATATGTCTCTGCCTCTGGCTGTTGCCAAAGGCGAACCACAGGCAGGACGATCTTTCCAGAACTTATCTCCTCCATAAAGTTATTTTGCACAATATCCCTAGTGTCGTACTTTTTTTATTATTATTATTATTACAAATTTAATCCAGTATGCATTTATTACAATTGATATGCTCTCAAGTCAGTTGGTTGAGCTCTTCCAACAAAACTTCTACTGGGCTGTGTGGCCTGAAGATGGGAAGCTTGTCAAAGTCCAGTCTTCAACATCTTTGTATCTGGATCCATTTCTACATCCATCTCAAAGTGCGGAGACCTTGTGTATTCGCCTCAGATGTGCTATTTTGTTCCTAAACCGCTAGGGATATTCGCAATTTCCTCGCATTTTTAACTTTAAATTATACTTTTGGGTTCCTGAAATATGTCAGTTAGCATTGGTAGCATTTTTAATAGGTAAACGGATAATTTATATACAAATGGCGTGACCTACTTTTCAGGGAGCACACTCGGACGCCAGCTACCGCGAAGTCTACGCTTCAGACGACATAGTGCTCCTCTAGCCATCTGGACAATCACCGAGGAGAGCCCTGATGCCTCGCATGCCAAAGACACTCTGCCACTGGTCCAGCATAGCCCGTGCACGATGCGCTGTAACTGTATGTCCGGAAAATGCCGCAATGACGTCGCCAATGACGCCGTCCCCGCTGACACAGACAAGCTACAACATTCCATGGATCCGAGATCCGGTCAAGGTTGTGAATAATTCGTCTGCCGACTTGGTCTTACATCTCAATGGACCAGCGAATCCATGACACTCATATATTTAATTATGTGTATAACAAGTAATTTAATTTCCCTACAAAATTGTCTTTCTATTGGAAAGAAATGTACATAGTTCCACTGTCCAAAAGATTTGGAAAGAATGTACATAGTCCCAATGTCATACATATTTAGTGTGTCTATAACTTTCATTTTAAAATCAAGCTAATGTAAGGTGGGTGGCATGAGAAATGATTCCCTACTGACTGAATTTGTATACAGACGAAGTGAAGTCGTTCGGTGACACATAGAACATGAGTTGCCACTGATTTGTTCTTTCAACTCAAGGAGCTCTCTGAATAGATCTGTTGAAAGACCAGGAAATAAATGACTATATAGAAGGCATGCTTGTTATTATTAGATTGTGCAGGTTGATTGGATTCTATGAAGGTAGGTCAGTAGATTGTCTATGAAGAGCTGGGGGGGGGGGGGGGGGGAATTAATGGCTGGAAACAAACAATTGTTTTAAAATGATGATCTGGGCTCTTAGATAGACCCAGTAAATGTGTCTAGTTGGGACTAAGTAAGGGTCCTGTAATTTAGCAAAGGCAGTGAATGGTCTCTCCGGGTTTGCCATGAGGAGTATGTCTGCTGGATAATGTTAGTGATACTCCCTCACGTGCATGGTAAGGCTAAGAAAATGAACTTTATCATGACAAGACTACGAATTGCACACTATGTTCTGGAGTAACACTGCTTGTATCCTAAGATGTGGGGGATGCACTGTTTTACAAGATGATGAGGAGGTACCATTAACATTGGAAATGAGTCATTTATGACATGAAAAGGAACATGAATGGCAGGGCGTCTATGAAAAGGAAATATTTCATTGTATATTAACAGGGAATATTAAGTTTTTTGTTTTTTTTTAAATAAAGCTACCATGTTTGCAGTTCTTAATTTCTCACATATGTACAAGCAAAAGTTTTTATGACGACTAAGAGAAATAAATATTTTCATCTACATTCTCGTTAATGTCATTTCCTAATTTGTTTGCATGACAACTAGAAAGATCTAGCGGGACTCATTTTTGCCACAACAGACAAAAAAAAGTTACAGGACGTCACTAAACCCCAGCAACTTTGTGATTTCTTGGCAAGTTTGCTTTTTTGGAATGACTGGTACTCATACCTTTGGAAACCTACACTAGGGTCTGCTTAATCACCAGCATCTTGTTTTTTAAACAGTATGTGGGCTTATGATTGTATTTGTAACCCCTTCACCACCGGGGCTATAAGTATGTCCCTGGGTACTGAGGCCTGTAAAGGCCATGCCTGTGGTAGGAGTAGAAGGGTTGGTGGGGAAACTGGCTATATCATCCAACCAATCTGAACAAGTCTACAGGCTCACCTTTATCTGGCTGTGCTATATCATCCAATCAATCTGAACAAGTCTACAGGCTCACCTTTATCTGACTGTGCTATCATCCAACCAATCTGAACAAGTCTACAGGCTCACCTTTATCTGGCTGTGCTATATCATCCAATCAATCTGAACAAGTCTACAGGCTCACCTTTATCTGACTGTGCTATCATCCAACCAATCTGAACAAGTCTACAGGCTCACCTTTATCTGGCTGTGCTATATCATCCAACCAATCTGAACAAGTCTACAGGCTCACCTTTATCTGGCTGTGCTATATCATCCAACCAATCTGAACAAGTCTACAGGCTCACCTTTATCTGACTGCTATCATCCAACCAATCTGAACAAGTCTACAGGCTCACCTTTATCTGACTGTGCTATCATCCAACCAATCTGAACAAGTCTACAGGCTCACCTTTATCTGACTGCTATCATCCAACCAATCTGAACAAGTCTACAGACTCACCTTTATCTGACTGCTATCATCCAACCAATCTGAAGTCTACTGCTCACCTTTATCTGGCTGTGCTATCATCCAACCAATTTGAACAAGTCTACTGCTCACCTTTATCTGGCTGTACTATATCATCCAATCAATCTGAACAAGTCTACAGGCTCACCTTTATCTGGCTCTGCTATCATCCAACCAATTTGAACAAGTCTACTGCTCACCTTTATCTGGCTGTGCTATATCATCCAACCAATCTGAACAAGTCTACAGGTTCACCTTTATCTGGCTGTGCTATCATCCAACCAATCTGAACAAGTCTACAGGCTCACCTTTAAGTGGCTGTGCTATATCATCCAACCAATCTGAAGTCTACAGGCTCACCTTTATCTGACTGTGCTATCATCCAACCAATCTGAACAAGTCTACAGGCTCACCTTTATCTGACTGTGCTATCATCCAACCAATCTGAACAAGTCTACAGGCTCATCTTTATCTGGCTGTGCTATATCATCCAACCAATCTGAACAAGTCTATAGGCTCACCTTTATCTGACTGTGCTATCATCCAACCAATCTGAACAAGTCTACAGGCTCACCTTTATCTGACTGTGCTATCATCCAATCAATCTGAACAAGTCTACAGGCTCACCTTTATCTGACTGTGCTATCATCCAACCAATCTGAACAAGTCTACAGGCTCATCTTTATCTGGCTGTGCTATATCATCCAACCAATCTGAACAAGTCTATAGGCTCACCTTTATCTGGCTGGGCTACATCATCCAACCAATCTGAACAAGTCTACAGGCTCACCTTTATCTGACTGTGCTATCATCCAACCAATCTGAACAAGTCTACAGACTCACCTTTATCTGACTGTGCTATCATCCAACCAATCTGAAGTCTACTGCTCACCTTTATCTGGCTGTGCTATCATCCAACCAATTTGAACAAGTCTACTGCTCACCTTTATCTGGCTGTGCTATATCATCAAACCAATCTGAACAAGTCTACAGGTTCACCTTTATCTGGCTGTGCTATCATCCAACCAATCTGAACAAGTCTACAGGCTCACCTTTATCTGGCTGTGCTATCATCCAACCAATTTGAACAAGTCTACTGCTCACCTTTATCTGGCTGTGCTATATCATCAAACCAATCTGAACAAGTCTACAGGTTCACCTTTATCTGGCTGTGCTATCATCCAACCAATCTGAACAAGTCTACAGGCTCACCTTTATCTGACTGTGCTATATCATCCAACCAATCTGAACAAGTCTACAGGCTCACCTTTATCTGACTGTGCTATATCATCCAACCAATCTGAACATGTCTACAGGCTCACCTTTATCTGACTGAGCTATCATCCAACCAATCTGAACAAGTCTACAGGCTCACCTTTATCTGACTGTGCTATATCATCCAACCAATCTGAACATGTCTACAGGCTCACCTTTATCTGACTGTGCTATCATCCAACCAATCTGAACAAGTCTACAGGCTCACCTTTATCTGACTGCTATCATCCAACCAATCTGAACAAGTCTACAGGCTCACCTTTATCTGGCTGTGCTATATCATCCAACCAATCTGAACAAGTCTACTGCTCACCTTATCTGGCTGTGCTATATCATCAAACCAATCTGAACAAGTCTACAGGCTCACCTTTATCTGACTGTGCTATCATCCAACCAATCTGAACAAGTCTACAGGTTCACCTTTATCTGGCTGTGCTATCATCCAACCAATCTGAACAAGTCTACAGGCTCACCTTTATCTGACTGTGCTATCATCCAACCAATTTGAACAAGTCTACTGCTCACCTTTATCTGGCTGTGCTATATCATCAAACCAATCTGAACAAGTCTACAGGTTCACCTTTATCTGGCTGTGCTATCATCCAACCAATCTGAACAAGTCTACAGGCTCACCTTTATCTGACTGTGCTATATCATCCAACCAATCTGAACATGTCTACAGGCTCACCTTTATCTGACTGAGCTATCATCCAACCAATCTGAACAAGTCTACAGGCTCACCTTTATCTGACTGTGCTATCATCCAACCAATCTGAACAAGTCTACAGGCTCACCTTTATCTGACTGCTATCATCCAACCAATCTGAACAAGTCTACAGGCTCACCTTTATCTGGCTGTGCTATATCATCCAACCAATCTGAACAAGTCTACTGCTCACCTTTATCTGGCTGTGCTATATCATCAAACCAATCTGAACAAGTCTACAGGTTCACCTTTATCTGGCTGTGATATCATCCAACCAATCTGAACAAGTCTACAGGCTCACCTTTATCTGACTGTGCTATCATCCAACCAATTTGAACAAGTCTACTGCTCACCTTTATCTGGCTGTGCTATATCATCAAACCAATCTGAACAAGTCTACAGGTTCACCTTTATCTGGCTGTGCTATCATCCAACCAATCTGAACAAGTCTACAGGCTCACCTTTATCTGACTGTGCTATCATCCAACCAATCTGAACAAGTCTACAGGCTCACTTTTATCTGACTGTGCTATATCATCCAACCAATCTGAACATGTCTACAGGCTCACCTTTATCTGACTGAGCTATCATCCAACCAATCTGAACAAGTCTACAGGCTCACCTTTATCTGACTGTGCTATATCATCCAACCAATCTGAACATGTCTACAGGCTCACCTTTATCTGACTGTGCTATCATCCAACCAATCTGAACAAGTCTACAGGCTCACCTTTATCTGACTGCTATCATCCAACCAATCTGAACAAGTCTACAGGCTCACCTTTAGCTGGCTGTGCTATATCATCCAACCAATCTGAACAAGTCTACAGGCTCACCTTTATCTGGCTGTGCTATATCATCCAATCAATCTGAACAAGTCTACAGGCTCACCTTTATCTGACTGTGCTATCATCCAACCAATCTGAACAAGTCTACAGGCTCACCTTTATCTGGCTGTGCTATATCATCCAACCAATCTGAACAAGTCTACAGGCTCACCTTTATCTGACTGTGCTATCATCCAACCAATCTGAACAAGTCTACAGGCTCACCTTTATCTGGCTGTGCTATATCATCCAACCAATCTGAACAAGTCTACAGGCTCACCTTTATCTGACTGTGCTATCATCCAACCAATCTGAACAAGTCTACAGGCTCACCTTTATCTGACTGTGCTATCATCCAACCAATCTGAACAAGTCTACAGGCTCACCTTTATCTGGCTGTGCTATATCATCCAACCAATCTGAACAAGTCTACAGGCTCACCTTTATCTGACTGTGCTATCATCCAACCAATCTGAACAAGTCTACAGGCTCACCTTTATCTGACTGTGCTATCATCCAACCAATCTGAACAAGTCTACAGGCTCACCTTTATCTGACTGCTATCATCCAACCAATCTGAACAAGTCTACAGGCTCACCTTTATCTGGCTGTGCTATATCATCCAACCAATCTGAACAAGTCTACAGGCTCACCTTTATCTGGCTGTGCTATATCATCCAACCAATCTGAACAAGTCTACAGGCTCACCTTTATCTGGCTGTGCTATATCATCCAACCAATCTGAACAAGTCTACAGGCTCAACTTGCTATTGAAGATAATAAAACTATTTATTTTAAAGGCTTGTGCAATAAGGGAAGCTGAAGACATAATGGAATGTGAGAACGGAAATGATCTGGCAGGACATGAACAAATTAAATACCACGATTTTCAGATATCTCAAATATGAAATTATGGAACACTAGGATACAAAACTAAAAGGTTGTGAGTAGTAAATTTAAAAACCTTTCTAAAAACAATCATGGGAGGAACACATTTGACAAATATGAGGGAAGGGGGGATATAAAAGTGACTATTAACAAATGAAGGTACATGTGAGTTATATACATTACCAAAATAAGATACAAGTCCATGATTTTTATTTTGATAACAGCAGATGGAAGATTATTTTAAAAATGTTAGTCCCAAGCAAAAGCTTTTCACAAGATGAAACTTGATACTTATGCCAATTGAGGTGAGGTACTGAGTTCTTAAGAGCTTTATCAAGGCAATTCTTACGTACAGAAGTGAATTCATGGACAATTAGAGTAGGGTGGGATTAAGTGGAAATAAAAGCACAGTGAAGATAAAAACTGTACGTGCATCAGAACAGGCCAGTCCACACTCATGAGAAGATGAAAGCTGTGTACTTATGGCAGTGAAAGTTAAAGGGAAAGAATACCTCGGAAAAGGAGAGACAAAAGTATTGACGTTTGAAAGTATGAAGGACTGACAGTATGAAGGACCCTCAGTATCAGAAATAACTGGCAGTACACATGACATAAGAGGCAGACACAACCAACCTTACAAGAAGACATCTACATAAGAAATGATATGAAATAAAAATTTTAATTAAACATTACAAAGATCACAATAAAATGAAACGTGACAAAATGACAAAAATAAATGGCACATACTGATAATTAACTTAATGAGACAGTCATGAATTTATTACACCTGAATTTGATAGTACCTGTCTATAAGAAAATCTAATAACATTATTTGGAAAATACATTGACGGGCTGCTCACATTACAGCTGATGCACGTACTTGATTTATGTGTAAACAGCTGAAGCCTGTACTTATAGATGTAAGTGCATTGTAGATGTACTAACAGATGATGCATACATGCATGTATGTACATGCAACAGATGCTGGGTGTACTATACAGATGTACATACAACAGCTGAATGTGTGTACTAAATATATGTATATGCAACGGCTGGTGTGTTAACTAAATAGATGTACACGTAACAGCTGATATGTGATCTAATTAGATGTTCATATAACAGCTGATGTGTGTACCATATAGTTGTACATGCAACAGTGCATCTCATGTGTGCACTATTTATCCATGCAGCCGCTGAAACATACACTGCACTTGTAGATTAACAGCTCAGGCATACACTACACAGTAGATTAACAGCTGAAGCATACACTACACACGTAGATTAACAGCTTAGGCATACACTACACATGTAGATTAACAGTTCAGGAATACATTACAGCTGTAGATTAACACCTCAGATATACACTACAGATGTAAATTAACAGCTGAGGCAAACACTACAGATGTAGATTATTAACAGCTCAGGAACACATTACAGCTGTAGATTAACAGCTGAGGCATACACTACAGACATAAATTAACAGCTGAGGCATACACTATAGACGTAAATTAACAGTCGAGGCATACACTACAGATGTAAATTAACAGTTGAAGTGAATGCAAGAATCTCCAAGGCCAGCACGGCCTTTGGCAGACTGTACAAGAACATATGGGACAGAAATGGAATAAGCCTGCAAACAAAGCTGAAAGTCTGCAAAGCAGTTGTATTATCCACACTGCTACATGCTTGTGAAACCTGCACTGTTATTCAGCACCACACTAGGAAATTAAACCACTTCCACACAGTCTGCCTTAGGAAGCTACTGAAGATTAAATGGCAAGACAAGATCCCAGACACTGAAGTCCTAGAAAGAGCGTCCATGCCCAGTATCCACTCTACTAATAAAGAATCAGATTCGCTGGGCTGGTCACTTAACTCGCATGCCAGATCACAGGCTCCCTAAACAAATTTTTTACAGTGAGTTGCGTTGTGGTAAACGCTCCCAAGGTGGCCAGAGGAAACGCTTTAAGGACACTGAAAATCTCACTGAATGCTTTTGGAATTCATCATGACACCTGGGAGACTGCAGCCAGAGACCGAAATTCGTGGCGTGCATCATTACGCAAGAGTGCAGTCACGTGTGAGGCAACCAGGACTGCAAGAGCTGTGAAGAAAAGGCAGGACAGAAAAACCACTGCAGGAAATCCTCCTCCAGAAACGTCAAGCATTCTTTGTCCACATTATCAAAGAACATTTTGAGCCAAAATAGGCCTTATCAACCATCTTAGAACTCACGGCTCCATACTTTCAACCCCACTGGAAGAAATGAATGGTCATCATCATTCTTGATGGACAAACAACAAATTAACAGTTGAGGCATACACTACAGACGTAAATTAACAGCTGAGGCATACATTACAGATGTAAATTAACAGCTGAGGCATATACTACAGACTAAATTAACAGCTGAGACATACAATACAGCTGTAAATTAATAGCTGAGGCATACACTACAGACATAAATTAACAGCTGGAGCATACACTACAGCTGTAAATTAATAGCTGAGGCATACACTACATCTGTAGATTAATAGCTGATGCATACATTATAGATGTCTAACAGCTGATGCATACACTATAATTGTTGATACAGCTGAAGCACACACTATAGCTGTCAATTAACAGCTGATGCACACACTACAGCTGTAGATTAACAGCTGATGCATACACTACAGGCGTAGATTAACAGCTGATGCATACACTACAGGCGTAGATTAACAGTTGATGTATACTACAGATGTAGATTAACAGCTGATGCATACACTATAGCTGTAAATTAACAAATTTAACAGCTGGTGCATACACTATAGCTCTAAATTAACAGCCGATGCATACATTACAGGCATAGATTAACAGCTGATGCATACACTACAGATGTAGATTAAAAGCTGATGCATACACTATAGTTTGATTAACAGCTGATGCATACACTACAGATGTAGATTAACAGCTGATGCATAAACTACAAACAGATTAACAGCTGATGCATACACGACAGGCATAGATTAACAGCTGATGCATACACTATAGGTGTAGATTAACAGCTGATGCATACACTACAGATGTAGATTACCAGCTGATGCATACAATACAGACAGATTAACAGCTGATGCATACACTACAGCTGTAGATTAACAGCTGATGCATACAGTACAGACGTAAACAGTGGGTGCATACACTAATACCTGATTCTTTATGATTTACAACAGATATTGCATGTACTACAGATGCAATGCAATACCTGACGCATGTACTCAGATTTACATGTAACAGCTGATGTGTATACAATACATGTATATATCTTATGCACTAATACGTATATGTAACAGCGTGTATAGATTTACATCTTAAGTTGACATGAACAGCCGATTTGAAGCACCCAAACCACCTCACTAAATATCCCTATGCTTAGACGCCAGCAAAATGTTGCCTCCTTAATCTACGCTTGTCTGGACTATGACTACATTTGTCTGCACGAAAACCACCAACACGCTAACAATGGTACCAGAATGTTAGGCGTAGATAACTGCAGAACGTAAACAACAATAATATCTAATACACTGCATTAACATAATTTCATCCACAAACTACTCTTTCAATAAAGAAGTTCAAAACAATTGTTTCAGCATTATGTTCCATTGTTGGTGTCTGCAAGGAACACTTCCTTGATGGTTAAAACAAAATCACGTTAAAATAATGCGCTTCATTTTACAACATTTGTGTAGCTATTGCTTCAGTCTACTCCCATAGATCACACTGAAAATCAACACAATATAAAAACTCCACAACACCAATGAAGCTTCAAGTTGGTAAGAGAATCACACACACTGGAATTCTTAAGTGGGTGTAGAGTTCGCCTGTCAGGTATGCTGTCCACTGCTAACTCAAGGTTTATTTTTACCAAGTAAGGAGCTCATAAATGGTATATACCCCAACATGCCCACCCAATGCTTTGGTAATGTATAGGATGTACAGCCTTCTTGGAGAAAGGAACCAGTAGAAGGTTGTGTGTGCATATTGTGAATGTCAAAATCTTTGTTTGGCAATTAAAGTGTCATAGTAAATCTTTGCCAATTTTAAGATCCTACATTTATATGTGTGGGTTAAGATACTTGCTGGTGCTGAAGAACTTGTGTACTGTAATTTAGAACCTTCTAGTGTGATCTGCAGGAAAGTGGAGTACTATTAGAAGTAATATTTCTTCCTTGGGCCTTAGAGACAGGAAGAAATTGTAATATTTCTTCTGTGGGCCTTAGAGACAGGAAGAAATGGTAATATTTCTTCCATGGGCTTTAATGACAGGAAGAAATGATAATATTTATTATGTAGATCTTAGAGACAGGGAAAAATGGTAATATTTCTTCCATGGGCCTTAGAGACAAAGAAATGGTAATATTTCTTCCGTGGACCTTAGAGCCAGGAAATAATGGTAATATTTCTTCCGTAGGCCTTGGAGACAGGAAGCAATGGTAATATTTCTTTTGTGGGCCTTAAGAGACAAAGAAATGGTAATATTTCTTCCGTAGGCCTTGGAGACAGGAAGCAAGGGTAATATTTCTTTTGTGGGCCTTAAGAGACAAAGAAATGGTAATATTTCTTCCGTAGGCCTTGGAGACAGGAAGCAAGGGTAATATTTCTTTTGTGGGCCTTAAGAGACAAAGAAATGGTAATATTTCTTCCGTAGGCCTTGGAGACAGGAAGCAAGGGTAATATTTCTTTTGTGGGCCTTAAGAGACAAAGAAATGGTAATATTTCTTCCGTAGGCCTTGGAGACAGGAAGCAAGGGTAATATTTCTTTTGTGGGCCTTAAGAGACAAAGAAATGGTAATATTTCTTCCGTAGGCCTTGGAGACAGGAAGCAAGGGTAATATTTCTTTTGTGGGCCTTAGAGACAAAGAAATGGTAATATTTCTTCCGTAGGCCTTGGAGACAGGAAGCAAGGGTAATATTTCTTTTGTGGGCCTTAGAGACAAAGAAATGGTAATATTTCTTCCGTAGGCCTTGGAGACAGGAAGCAAGGGTAATATTTCTTTTGTGGGCCTTAAGAGACAAATAAATGGTAATATTTCTTCCGTAGGCCTTGGAGACAGGAAGCAAGGGTAATATTTCTTTTGTGGGCCTTAAGAGACAAAGAAATGGTAATATTTCTTCCGTAGGCCTTGGAGACAGGAAGCAATGGTAATATTTCTTTTGTGGGCCTTAGAGACAAAGAAATGGTAATATTTCTTCCGTAGGCCTTGGAGACAGGAAGTAATTTTAATATTTTATCCATGGGCCTTAGAGCCAGGAAGAAATAATGAACACATTGTGCCCATGGCCTCACATGTGAGCTCTCAGTAAACCCAGTCAGCTCCATTCTAACCCATACACTTCTGGAATGTTCCCATGCTTGTGTTTTTACATTATTCCAGAAAAAGGATACAAAAGAATGAACATTAGATAAAAGTCAAGGTCTGAAAGAATGGTATAAACATGAATTGCTGAATGCTCCAACAAGAATATGTCCAGTAACAAACCAAATAAAAATTCCTTGCAATACAAAAGTTATATGACTACAACCAAGAAAGCAATTTTTGCTATAGAAGAAACTGAATATCAGAAGCATAATGATATGCACTATTTATTATGAGGCAAGAAAAATCAACAAAGAACACCAAAAATAGCTTACATGAACAACAAAGAATAATGCTAACAGTTTGTACAAACTAATAATACAATGAAACTAAGCTGACAATCTGTTACAGACAACCCTAATGAAGTGCGCTGTAGAATTAAGCAAGACGTCACCAGAAAAAACCCTAAACTTAAGATCCACTTATGTCAGATAAAAATACCAGTATTATTACATTAAGTCACTTAGTGAAAATGGTCAAAAATGGAAACACCAATAAAATACAAGCTTCACAGTACAAAATACAAATGTATAACACGTCACATCCCTGTATACAAGGTAAATAGCAATGATAAATTGCTTACCAAACAAAGGTAAAACTATAAAACTGCTAGAAGCTACATAAACATAGTGGCTAGTACACTTGCCTGTCAATCTCTTGTTTGTTTACATGAGATGGCCTCCCATGTCAACCCATCCCAACATGAGTACCAGCAAGTGTTCTGGGAAGTAAAGGTGCCTGGCATATTTTTTAAATTATATTTTGGGCACTCGTTTGCTTTTGAACTCAAGCGTAGTCTATACACACTACTATTGGTGCTGGACTGAATTTTGCGTGTGGATTAGTTTTCCCTATTAACAGAGTCCCTCGCCATCAAGCCAACCCACTCCGACTTTAGAGGTACTTGTAGTTTATGTTCCCAAGTCAAGGACAAGAGGTCAACATTTTAGTCCAACTGTCCAGTGTAGGGGTTGAACCCCTTACTTCGGCATCAGCACACTGGATGTCTAAGAGCACACATTCTTATCCATTCGGCCATGCTGACCTCAGTGCCTGGTATTATACTGATCACACCACTCATCGAGAGCCAATTGGTCGAAAAATATGGTGCGAACCCCACATGGCCAATAGGCCTCATGGTATGAAAAGGAGTCCTTTACTTTTTTCTTTTTTTTTTGCACTTGTACTGTCCCAGTCAGAAAGATAAAACCAAAGCCACTTTACAAATCCTGATACCTATTATATACCATAAAATATAATACCTCTCAAAAATATTACAAAATAAGCTGTTTTGTTACAAATGCATGAGATTTCAGACAATGTGCGGAACACTAACATTTCAATTTATGTACACGGTTTTCATTATACATGTTGTATAATGAACATTTAATTCACATTTTAGTAACATATAACATTTAATAACATGTCAAACCATGAATGATTGTTTAATACCATTATGAAGTTTTTGTAACAATATGGAAATTTGTAACATGTTCACACATGAATGATTTGTAATAATTCCACACATAAGTTTTATTCAAGAAGCATCACAACAAATATTTCAGAACATAAGTTATCATGAAACAATGCTATAAAACAATTTTCAGTTGAAAGTACAAAGTTTAACAGGTCAACATACAGGGTTAGCATTTAGCATCTTACTAACATGATGAAGTGAACTGGCTACCCCACCTCATATCTCATGGATAGGCTATATACTACTAAAAAAAAAAGACATGCAAAATTTTGGTGTTACTTTTATAAAAGATATTCGCTGACTGGACATCAGTCAACTTATCGACTGTGTCCATCTGGTCATTAACTTCTCATGGTTACCTGAATATTACTCACCGCATGATTTGTGAGGTCATGAAAGAGGTCAAGGTCAAAACAACATTTTTGACAATAACTCGTGACAGGTCCATGATAATCCCATGAAACTTACTGAACACAAAACTCCCTGACCATATTATTGAATGCCTATAAAAGATTGATGCTCCTCGAATAACTTCAGTTGAAAATTCAATGCGCAAATATGGCTCATCTCACTACAGAACGAAGACTCATCATCATTGGATGTTTTCAGGGTGGACAGTCACAAAGTGTAGTAGCCAGCAAATGTAATGGGTTACAAGCACCATTAGTCACCTTTGAAGGCATTTTAAGAAACTGGCTCAGTGGCATGCGCAGTGGAAGACCCAGAATTACAACTGATGCCAAAGACCACTTCAGACGGCTGCGTCACCTTAAGAATCGATTTGCAACTGTGTCCTCCATAGTCCAGTCAATGCCAGGAGCTCGTCGAATTTCAGATCAAATGGTCAGGAACCAGCTGCATGACGCTGGTCTTTGGGCTAGAAGACCCTACAGATGTCCTGTTCTTACGGACCAGCATCGCCAGAACCGACTGCAGTGGGCGAACGAGCATTGTCAATAAAATGTTGGTACAAGCTTCCAATTGAAACTGCAATAATGTTGTTTTTCTTTTTTTTTAACAGTATATGAAAGCCTAACTCTTCACACCCCAATGGCAGTATCTGCTATGGGACTCTGTTCACCAGGAACCACTACTTCATAGTCTGCAAGATCTGTATATTCTAAACACACACACAAAGAAGCAACTGAACCTGAAATCATATCCAGTTTTACAAGTGATTAGGGCAGTAAAAACAGATGAATCCAGTCAACAACTCATAGTTTGACTGCTTGAGACAGGTTGAGATGAATTTAACCAAAACCTACTCCACTTCCACGTGGCAGTCACGAAAACAGGCTGCATGAGTGCAGTCAGGCAGTTTTCTTCTGCAGCATTAAGTCCACCAACTCACAATCAAACCTCTTGCAGACTTGGTTGGTTGAATTCTGCAGCTACAGATTTCTATGGAACACTTGATTGGTTGAATTCTGCAGGTACAGATTTCTATGGGACACTTGATTGGTTGAATTCTGCAGGTACAGATTTCTATGGAACACTTGATTGGTTGAATTCTGCAGCTACAGATTTCTATGGAACACTTGATTGGTTGAATTCTGCAGCTACAGATTTCTATGGAACACTTGATTGGTTGAATTCTGCAGCTACAGATTTCTATGGAACACTTGATTGGTTGAATTCTGCAGCTACAGATTTCTATGGAACACTTGATTGGTTGAATTCTGCAGCTACAGATTTCTATGGAACACTTGATTGGTTGAATTCTGCAGGTACAGATTTCTATGGGACACATGATTGGTTGAATTCTGCAGCTACAGATTTCTATGGGATACTTAATTGGTTGAATTCTGCAGCTACATATTTCTATGTGATGAGGTAACCAGTGTCACAACAACCCTCCTTATCCACCTGTTACCATTGGCATGGTAGGTTACAGTGTTACTAATCTCTGCTTCCCTGATGGCCTCCGATTATACATATGCGTGCCGTAGCCATACTTGTATTAAACCATCACATCTCTAATTCTACAACCATACCTTGCTTATTACAATAGTTATTCCCATACTTTTTATAAATTGTCACTAATTCCACAACCTTGCCCTATTTATTACAATAGATTTACCCATACTTTTCATCAATTGTCGCATTAATTTCACAACCATACCTTGCTTATTACAATAGTTATATCCATACTTTTTATAAATTGTCACTAATTCCACAAACTTGCCCTATTTATTACAATAGATTTACCCATACTTTTCATCAATTGTCTCATTAATTTCACAACCATACCTTGCTTATTACAATCGTTATATCCATACTTTTTATAAATTGTCACTAATTCCACAACCTTGCCCTATTTATTACAATAGATTTACCCATACTTTTCATCAATTGTCACATTAATTTCACAACCATACCCTGCTTATTATAATAGTTATATCCATACTTTTTATAGATTGTCACTAATTCCACAACCTTGCCCTATTTATTATAATAGATTTACCCATACTTTTCATCAATTATCACATTAATTTCACAACCATACCCTGCTTATTACAATAGTTATATCCATACTTTTTATAAATTGTCTAATTCCACAACCTTGCCCTATTTATTACAATAGATTTACCCATACTTTTCATCAATTGTCGCATTAATTTCACAACCATACCTTGCTTATTACAATAGTTATATCCATACTTTTTATAAATTGTCACTAATTCCACAACCTTGCCCTATTTATTAGAATAGATTTACCCATACTTTTCATCAATTATCGCATTAATTTCACAACCATACCTTGCTTATTACAATAGTTATATCCATACTTTTTATAAATTGTCACTAATTCCACAACCTTGCCCTATTTATTAGAATAGATTTACCCATACTTTTCATCAATTGTCACATTAATTTCACAACCATACCCTGCTTATTATAATAGTTATATCCATACTTTTTATAAATTGTCACTAATTCCACAACCTTGCCCTATTTATTAGAATAGATTTACCCATACTTTTCATCAATTATCACATTAATTTCACAACTATACCGTGCTTATTACAATAGTTATATCCATACTTTTTATAGATTGTCACTAATTCCACAACCTTGCCCTATTTATTATAATAGATTTACCCATACTTTTCATCAATTATCACATTAATTTCACAACCATACCGTGCTTATTACAATAGTTATATCCATACTTTTTATAAATTGTCACTAATTCCACAACCTTGCCCTATTTATTAGAATAGATTTACCCATACTTTTCATCAATTGTCACATTAATTTCACAACCATACCCTGCTTATTACAATAGTTATATCCATACATTTTTTCAACCAACACACCCCTAATTTCACAACCATACTCTGATTATTACAATAGTTATACCCATACTTTTTTTTTTATAAAATGTCACTAATTGCACAACCAAACCCTGCTTATTACAATAGTTATACCCATACTTTTTTATAAAATGTCACTAATTGCACAACCAAACCCTGCTTATTACAATGGTTATACCCATACTTAACTGTCACACTGATCTTACAACCATACCCTGCTTATTAAAATAGTTACTTTTCTTCAACCGTCACACCCCTAATTCCACAACCATGCCCTGCTTATTACAAATAGTTATACTTTTGCTTTTCATAACTCGTCACAGCTCTAATTTCACAGATTCACACCTCTACTTCCATAATAAACTACCCTACTTTTCATAGTCATACCTCTACATTTAAATAATATTCATATACTACTTTTCACAAAAAAGAGACTTGCTACTTTTCAATCATACTTTTACTGTTCCTAAATAGCCATACCTCAGCTATTCCTAAATAGCCATAATCAACTATTCCCAAATAGTCAAAAATTCTACTATTCCAAAAGTTATACTACTATTCCTGTAAAGTCTATTATTCCTAAAACATCCTACCTCTACTATTCCCAAATCGTCACACTCCAATTCACATAAAACATCTCTTTTTATAATTACCCATACTCCTAGTTTTCATAATTAGCCATTTTAACTTAACAGCCACATGTTGCCATCTGATAATATGACAGCCTTACATTTTTTGTCATTCGTCCCTATGCAGTTTCACAAACCTTACATTGGCTTATTTAATATAATGTTCTAATTCCACAACAAGCAACTAGAAAGTCGCATAGAAGCCCTGGAGATGTGGATATACAGATGCATATGTCGTATTTCATGGAAACATAAACAATCAAATGCAGAGATCCTAGAAAAACTGGGAATGAAGAGAGAATTGAAAGAAATAAAGAGGAGACAAGTGAAATATTTTGGCCACGTTAAAAGACATGATACTCTTATAAAAACCATGCTGGAAGGCAAGGTTGAGGGCAAGCGAGCAAGAGGTAGACAACGATACAAGTGGGAGGATAACATCAAGAGATGGACGAACATCAGCCTGACAGAATGTACAGTCAGGGCAAGAGACAGACAGTGTTGGAGATCCAATGCAGCCAACCATCATTGCGGAGACGGCACCTGATTGATTGATTGCATTCCACAAAGCATTTGTCAGCCACTAATGGTATTGTGAGTTCTGTTAGCATTATTTGTATGATTTCAGGCAAGACGCTGACACCAGAATTATGGAATTCAAGTAAAAATGCAAGTACAAATGCTGGAAAGAAACAACAAGTATTTTGGATACTGAAATGAAAGCAATAGCACAAGACAACCTCCATACTTCAATGCTATATATGACAGAATATAATGTTTCACTTGCCAGTGTCTAACGAGCCATTGCTTCATTAATACTATTATATCAGGAACTACATGTAGTTCAATGCAGCAGACGCTGACAAAAAATGGAAATCTTCAACACAATTAGCTGTCCAAAACTGTTCTAAATTAAAAGAAAACCAGCAGCAAAGAGCTTAGCAAAAATAGGAAATCCAAGCAAACTAAGAAATTATGCAAAACTCCTGCAAACTTACAGCATGTGTATAAGACACCAAGGAATAAATACTTGTAAAATATAATACCCAAAGAGAAAATTGCTACAAAAATACTTTGTTTCATAATTAATGTCTAGAAAGATATGCTCAAAAAACATGATATACCACACACACACACACATAAACCAATAATAAAATGTTTAACTCAGGGATGTCATTATAAGCAAGACATCTTGTAAAGTAGCGAATATTAAGCTTTTTGTACTTATTGCCTCCCACTATGTAGTTTAATGTCATGTGACTGTTTTCTGCTAATTCCTTCAGGTGAAAATGAGTATAGTTTCAATGTTTCATACATGTCTTTATTGTCAGCATAAGAGTTGATTGTGAAACAAGATTGCACAAGGAAAGTGTATACATCTATAGCCAGATTGAGTGATCCTAAATGTCTAAATTCCTGCCCGCTTACAAAGATAATTTACATCTGTGTGTATCATATATCTTCTAGATATCAAGTATTTCAGCCAGTAGGCTGGTTATGAAGCTTCCTGATCATTCCATTCCACAGATGTGTGTCTGTGCCACTATCTTTAATGTCCTGAATGTCTGCATTGATAGATCTGTACATGAATATTTTATCAATGTGTTTGGTCTATCCTTTTCTCTTTTCCCCAGTAATGTGCCCTTTGATAATCTCTTTGGTGTTTGTTTATGTCTTTGTGTGAGACCAAGCCATGAGAATTTTCAACAAGGAACAAATTCACAAATGTACCTTTCGTGATCAAACTATAGGAAGACACACATGACAGGCACACATCTGAATTAAACTGTGATGGCAAAGAGGGCATTAAAAGAAACTATTAACTTTAAAGTATATGCAACTCCTATAGAAAAGCATCCCTTGGGTGTACATCTGGTCAAACGCATTGTTTCAAATATGTGGACAATGAATAAATGCAATAAAATGTATAGAGGCATTTGAGATTTTTGTGTGTGCATATCCTCTACAGGACATCACAGTCAACACCAGCATTTTTCAGTTGCTGTTGATTTCTTGATGGTGCTATCAAAAACTGGCAAGAACAAGCTGGATTGAAACAATGACAAAAGTTCTGGAAAACAACAAAACAAAGAAATCTAGATACTGGGTAATCTTAAGGTGAATTAAATTCTCCATAGAAATTAGAAATTGTTTAGCAAAATACTAGATGGGCTGCTATCATGCACAAAGTTACTAGATGGGCTGCTATTGTGCATAAAGATCTAGATGGGCTGCTATTGTGCACAAAGATACTAGATGAGCTACTATTGTACACAAATACTAGATGGGCTCCTGTTGTGCACAAAGATACTAGATGGGTTGCCATTGTGCACAAAGATACTAGATGGGTTGCCATTGTGCAGAAAGATACTAGATGGGCTGCTACTATGCTTTGGAAAGATTTTCTACAAAAGACCAATGCACAAAGATACTAGATGGGCTGCTATTTTGCACAAAGATACTAGATGGGCTACTATTATGCACAAAGATATTAGATGGGCTGCTATTATGCACAAAGATACTAGATAGGCAACTATTATGGAACAGAAAAATGTTCTACAAGAGGCCAAAAAACAAAGATACTAGATGTGCTGGTATTATGGACAAAAATACTATATGGGCTGCTATTATGTACAAAGATATTAGATGGGCTGGTATTATGCACAAAGATACTAGATGTGGTATTATGCTATACACAGATGTTCTACAAGAGGCCAAAGCACAAAGATACTAGATTCGCTGCTGTTATGCCAGTAAATGGTCCAGATTCTGGTTGTGTTTAGAAAAGAATCACCATCAATGCAAACTGAAACTTTGACAACTACTCTGTAGCACTAGCATGAATCCAAAAGTCTATACTAGAATCACTCATGCCATAAATATATTGTGGGAAGGTTTCCTAATTTTGACATTTGACATCTATTCTTTGTTTGTTTCAAAACTCTTGAGGGAATTTTAACAGGTGCAATTAAGACCATGGATAACATGTTACGGGAGTTGAGTCAAGAAACGACAACACAGCACTCTAAACATTCCCATACACACTCCATCCTCAACTTCAACAACCTGTGAAGAATCCCAATACTAATGATATCAGTTGCAATCTGCTTATGCATCCATCTGGCCTTTCCTTAGAGAACAGAGTCCATCTGGCCTTTCCTTAGAGAACAGAGTCCATCTGGCCTTTCCTCAGAGAACAGAGTCCATCTGGCCTTTCCTCAGAGAACAGAGTCCATCTGGCCTTTCCTCAGAGAACAGAGTCCATCTGGCCTTTCCTCAGAGAACAGAGTCGGCCAGATCCTCTGGTCACTCCCTGTGGCACCATTCTCTCCAGGCAATAATGGTTTTCTGTTCTTCCACACTATGGTACATATCACAGAGATACAGATGTCAATTGCTACAAGAAAAAGAGAGGTGCTGCATAGAGCCTGTACTTTTGTATGGATGTGAAGCATGGACAATGAGCAGTCAAGCTGAAAAATATCTGATGGCTGTGGAAATGTGGTTTCTGAGGAGAATGCAAAGAATACCATGGACAGGTAGAAAAACCAATGACAAAGTCCTACAAGAAATGAAAATCGTAAACTTATTAGAGAAATTAAAATGTAGACAGTCAAAATTTTGTGGACATGTTATGAAAAGAAATAAATTATAGAACTTGGTGACAACTGGCAAGATTGAGGGGAAGAGAATAAGGGGAAGACAGAAGTAAATACCTGGATGGCTTGACCATGTGGCAGGGTCAAGACAAGAACACTGAGCTGATCCACGACTCTGGTGATCCAGCGAAATGGCGAATTGTGACCGCCCACGCTTACCGGCATGGCACATGATGGGTGATTGACATATCACAGTGGTTTAGTTAGAATACTGATGGAAGGCATGGTTCCGCAGAGAAACGGGTTGACCAACACAAAGGTAGTCACAGAAAGATATCCAGGGCATTAGAAACATGAGGCAAGAGAACTGACAAAAGATCAGGAGTTTTTCCAGCAGGCAGTGACATTCTGCAAAGATGTCTATACAGAGAATCAGATTACATCCACAAAACAATGTATTCAGTCAAAGGTGGTTTATGATATCTTTCTGAGGACAACACATCTTAAGAGAAAGTGTGATAATTTCCAATGTTGGTAGACAAAACCCTCATCTAGCACTCACCACACACATGATGGAAAAGAGTATTCCTTGCCTGCCAGGAGGGAAACTAAGCAATCTCTATTAATTCTTCCTGCCATCAAAGAATGAACAATTTGAATGACAAGGTTCATACAACAACCACCACGAGGCTGCGTCAGAATTAATTGGACACAACAACCAAGGATTACACCCAAGACCACTAACCCTATGCCACTAGGACTCTTGGTTTGTTCGCTAATGAGACCGTGAGAAGAATCTGAACTGGTTGACATCATGGCATGAAAGAAAATCAGTTTCAGAAATGGTTGGCAGTACACAAGACAGCAGGCAGTGGATTGACATAACCAAAGTCATACCGCATGGACTATGAGAAGAATATGTACATCTATCCATGTTATGTCAGACAAGACAGCCTTCTATCCCACCATGACTGATCTTGCTCTTGTGACATGGCCAAAGAATAATAAGTTTTCCTCAATGTCTGCAATATGTTTCCCATGTGGCATCGTAAGATACATTTTTATAATCACATTTATATAAAAATATTATGGCATTACAAAATATAATATTTAAATCACACATTTATATGATTCCCAAAATAATACTGGATAACTAAATATACAAATACATGAACTTACACAGAAACAAGATATTACATTGTTACAGGACACCTTTCACAGAAACAAGATAATGCTTTCAGTCACTGGACGTTCTTTCACATAAACAAGATTTTACGTTCAGTCACTGGAAGTTCTTTCACAGAAACAAGATACAGTGCAAACGGTTTAAGACAATCTCGGATGTGGCGATTTTCTGTTGTGAAGAACAATATTGTATTCTGTTGTGAAGAACAATATTGTATTGTACATTGTAAATGCATTACGATATGCTTGAACTCATAAGAGGAATTTCTGATAAGAAGAACTATTTCTTGTGAGTTTGCCTTATCAGGTCTGCACTGTATTACATTCAGTCACTGGACATTCTCACACAAAAACAAGATATGACATTCAGTCACTGGACATTCTTTCACAGAAACAAGACATGACATTCAGTCACTGGGCATGTTGCTCTGTTATCTTTGAGTACAGGTGAATACTAATGTCATGTCAGATTAGTAGTTCAAAGATTGGTATGAAGATTTGTTCATGTCACTCCACCACCAATCTAGCTGTACAATGGTCCACCGAATGCGAAGACCTTCGGGCATACAGGATACATGGTGTTAGCCCCTACAGTTATTGACCAATCGTCATGATGGCTGATGTGGTCAATACCACACATGCACCATGTTAACGTAACAGACATTCTGTTATAATTTGGTGTGTCCAGCGTGTGCTGCGTGGTTACACACCTGCTTCACACACCAGTGATCCGGGGCTTGTTTCCGGATCCGGTCAGGGATATGCACTACTAACGAGCTCAAATGAGAGCGTAACTCGAGTATAGTGCTACCACATTGACGTGGATAGGCCTTAGGTTCATACCAGAATACGATCAGCGTTGCCAGTAGTGGATTGTGCTCAATATTTAAATTTCCAGTATGTCCTCCACACTGTATCATATGAAGATATACATCTACACTTTCAGATATACACATAAGATTTATTTCCAGTATGACCTCCTCACTACCATATGAAGATATTTATCTACACTGTCAGATGTCACACACATAAGATTTATTTCCAGCATATCCTCCACACATGTACCATATGAAGACATTTACCATATGAAGATATGTACCATATGAAGATATGTTATCTACACTTTCAGATGTCACACACGTAAGAATAATTTCCATTATGTTCTCCACATATGTACTGTATGAAGATATGTAGCGACATTTTCTGATGTCACACACTTGTAAAGATTTTAATTATGTCCTCCACACATGTACCATATGCAGATATGTATCCACACTTTCAGATACCCACGAAAGATTAATTTCCAGTTATGTCCTCCACAATGTATCATATGCAGATATGTATCTACACTTTCAGATGTTACACACCTCATAAGATAACATCCAGTAAGTTCTCACTGTATCATATGAAGGTATCTACACTTTCAGATACCAGTGAATATATTTAAAGCGTCTTTTAAAAGGAACTGATGTAGGTCAAAAGTGTGATCTTTAACATGTAGGATGCTCTAAAAGCACACGTTTGGTTGATTTTTAATCGGTCAATTACAGTCGTCAGTAGTTCCTATCTTTAGTTTGAACAGATGGCATCTTTGTTATGCCCTATGTAGTCATGTCCTAAGTAGTCGTTCTTTTCTTTAGTTAACAGATGGCATCTTTGTTATGTCCTGTATAGTAATGTCCTAAGTAGTAATGTCCTAAGTAGTAACTGCTATCTTTAGTTTGAACAGATGGCATCTTTGTTATGTCATGTATAGAAGTTATGTCCTAAGTAGTAATGTCCTGTGTAGTAATGTCCTAAGTAGTAGTTCCTATCTTTAGTTTGAACAGATGGCATGTAGTAGTAATGTCCTATGTAGTAGTTGTGTCCTATGTAGTAGTTGTGTCCTATGTAGTAGTTGTGTCCTATGTAGTAGTTGTGTCCTATGTAGTTGTGTCCTATGTAGTAGTTGTGTCCTATGTAGTTGTGTCCTATGTAGTAGTTGTGTCCTATGTAGTAGTTGTGTCCTATGTAGTAGTTGTGTCCTATGTAGTAGTTGTGTCCTATGTAGTAGTTGTGTCCTATGTAGTAGTTGTGTCCTATGTAGTAGTTGTGTCCTATGTAGTAGTTGTGTCCTATGTAGTAGTTGTGTCCTATGTAGTAGTTGTGTCCTATGTAGTAGTTGTGTCCTATGTAGTAGTTGTGTCCTATGTAGTAGTTGTGTCCTATGTAGTAGTTGTGTCCTATGTAGTAGTCGACTGATCATCCTCATTGCACATCGAACCATTCAGTCCATAAGTGCTTGGATCCTTTCCTCAGTAAATCCATCAGTGTGTAGCGGCTATCGACACCAGTTCTGTGTTGGTTTATCATTCTTCTTTGGCTTCCTGCGTAGTGTTCTTGTTTGGCCACACCTCTTTTAATTTGCTGTTCTCGCATCCTGACCATGGTTGTAGATTCACAGTCATCACTTGGTTCTTGCGAATGATTTGCGAATGATTTACTTCTCATATAGCATATAGAATATCAGCCTGGTCCATGGCGCGTCTACCTTCCACAGCAGCCTTACCTGCGAAATTGTCAGCCGACTAATTTCCATGAACACCCACATGCCCTGGCACGAAAATGAAACTAATCTTTCCCAGCCGAGACCGCTCCAGAGACAGCAATCACTCTCTTCGTACCCACTCCATCTCTATCCTCCTGAGCATGATCATTGAGTCACTAAGGACACATGCCCGATTGAATGTCTGTGTCTCGAGCCATAATACTGCTTTACTTACCGCCATGACTTCCATACTCAGGCTACTTGTGGTCAAAGCAAATTCACCAGAACCCTCCTCCAGAATTCTCCCTCCGGCCTGAGCCGTAAAGGCCCATGAACTTCTCATTCATCACTCGGAGTTGTGTTCCTAAGTAGTAGTTCTTATCTTTAGTTGGAACAGATGGCATCTTTGTTGTCATGTATAGAAGTTATGTCCTAAGTAGTAATGTCCTGTGTAGTAATGTCCTAAGTAGTAGTTCTTATCTTTAGTTGGAACAGATGGCATCTTTGTTGTGTCCTATAAAGATGAAGACTGCTACTTGCTTCCTTCTGTCCTGTCAGTAAGCATTATCTTTCAGATAGCCAGGATGCCTTGCTTCTCTCATGGTTCTGAAGCTGCTTCATATGAAGATTCTCAAACAGGAGTGATAATTTCATTGAGAACACAGAACCATCCATAATGAATCTCAGCTATATGTAGTCTTCTAAATGTGAATGAATTTTGTAAGTGTGCAACATTCAGACAGGTCCTATGACTTTTTTTTCATCATCCAAAACATTTCGACATCCGAGCATCATCATCATCAAGTGCCATGCCAGCTGGCATAGGCATTCATGTCTCTCCACATATCTCGATCTGTGGTGTTTTGGATCAATTCTGCTGCTGATATTCTTCTGAGTATATGTGATGTAAATCCCAGTTCTTCTATGCTTTCTGGATTTGCTTAACTGAGATGCTACATCATCATAAAGTGCCTGGCCGACTGGCGCGGGGTGACATGCTTACATTGCTTGATATCTTGCGATCTCCGACAGAACGTATCAATGCATGCACTGACATCCCTACATCTCATACAAAGCTGTGAAAATCTCTTGCCGTCTTCCTTTATTTCTTCCACAAATTTTTCAAACTGTCACATGTTGTAGGCTTTCTCCTCCTCATGTGATTAACAAGTGAGAACCTATAATTAGTTATTTACTGCTTTTTATATCAACTCCTGTATTCATTGATGAAAGAGAAAATGCTGTGTTGTTCCATTTATATATTCAAAACAATGTTTTCCTATTGTGAATTGGAATAAAACTACTGTGGTTGTCATTCAAACATGTGACAGTGTCTTTTGTGTATTCAACTAAAAGGATTCATTATATTGCTTTAATATTTGTTGATTTATGTAGTATGCACCTGACAATACAGTAAAATATATCAGACAAATTGTGCAATATGCTCTTTGGGTATTAATTATTCAAATCCATTCATATATATTAAGGAATCTGCCCTATTCAGTCACAATGACATGGAATGACAAACTGTTATCATTACACTGTGGTTGTTGAACAGGCCAGAACTGATTACATATAAGAACACAAACAAGCAAAAAGATGAAGTTTTCAAACAAAAGATATGAGCAAGCCATGAAATGAGATCATCTGCCGTTTCAATCATGTGTGATGTCACAATGCTGGCAGTGTATAAACTCAGCAGTTTGACAACAAGCCTGGATAATTGAAGTCTAGCAAAACACTTTATGATAACATTCCACTGCATTTACAACCAATCACTTAACTCAAAGCCTGGTAAACTTAAGTCTACAAAACAATCACATTCCAATAAAACATTTACAACCAATCACTAAACTCCATAAACCTGGCAAACTACAGTCTAGCAGAACAATTTACAATCACATTCCAATACAAGATTTATATCTAATCACTTAAATTCCAATACAATATTTATATCTAATCACTTAACTCCACAAGCCTGTAAACTGCAGTCTAGCAAAACACTACAATCACATTCGATGAGCATATTTACATTTAATCACTTAACTCCACAAGCCTGGTAAATTCTGTAGTCGTATAAGTGCCACCATTCTTCTTTCTCTCCTCCTCCTCCTCTTCCTCCCTATGGGGTCTACTCATTGTTGTTTCAGTAATATCAGTGGTACCACCTTCAGCAAACTCGACAGTGTCCATGTCCACAGCATCATTCATGTCCTCAAAATTGTTCAAGCGCATGAAGCCAGAATGTGACCTCCTAGTGCTGGTCTTGTCTCTCCGGTACACCACCAGCTGAAGACTCAGGTACACCAGCGACATCAGGATAGACAGGGTCAAAGTCACATACATGAGAGTCATTCGGTTCACCTTCTCAAACAGAAATCCCGTCATCACCGGAATCACCATCTCACCTACTCCAGACCCTGCAACAAAAATGGCCGTGGCCCTGCCCGTCAGTGGGTAATACGAATTTGCCCATGAGATGGCAGTGGGAAACAACGATGACATGCCCAAGCCGAGGGTCACAGTTCCAATCCACAACATAGCAGGGTTTACCTGCACAAGAAAACTAAGTATTACAGCACCTAACACAGTCAAACATAAGTTGCTCACCATCATGCATGGAGGCTTGAAGCAGCGAGCAATAAAAATAGCAAAACATCGTCCCAGTGCTAGACAACCCCAGAACAGAGCTGTCAGTACGGCAGCTGTGGAAGGGGTCCAGCGCTCCATGGGGTAGTACACAGCAAATGTAGTCAGAAGACCCCCGAATGTCACCTCCATGCCGACATACGTGAAGAAGAACAGAAACAGAAGTATGATAAGCACGGATATAAAACATCTTGTGTCCGGAGGCCTGGTCATGTCCTCATGCGACCGGTTCATGGCAGGGGAGGAGTGTGCACGATCTTTGCAGTATAAAAAGAGGAACAGGCCAGCATTGACAGCCAGCAGCATTCCGATGAGTGAGTAGGCAATCTGTATCTTGGACATTCCTATCACAGCTGCAAATACGTGGCTTAGAAGGTCATCATCTTCAGACCTGGTTGATGTGTTTTTGCCAGTGCTTGTGTTCACAGTAGACCAGTCGTCTACAGCTTCAAATGGCTTGGTTGCCAATGCTGCAGGATGTGTTGTGGGCTCTGAGGTTAAATGTGCCGTGGAAGTTGTTACAACTGTTGTCGTGGCCACTGGAGCAGTTGAAGTTAAAGTTGTTGACTTTACCGTTGAGGCAGAGGTTGTCATACTAAATGTTGTAGCAGACGTGGTTGTACTTGGTGCTGTGGTTGTACTGACTGTCGAGGCTGTTGTGGTTGTACTGACTGTCGATGGTGCTGTGGTTGTACTGACTGTCAATGCTGCTGTGATTGTACTGACTGTCAAGTCCGCTGTGGTTGTATTGACTGTCAATGCTGTTATGGCTGTAGATGCTGTGGCCGTTTCCTCAATTAAATGGGTATAATTTTCAGAAAGGCTGTCAGTATCAAGTGAAGACACAGTTGTATTGACGAGAGAGGACGTCTTATTTGAGTCAAGGTCCTTAGTGACTTCTGCTGGTGCAATTTCTGCTGCGTCCTTCGAATTCTCCGAAGGATGGTTGTTTATAATGTCCTTCAGTTTTGTATTGATTTTTTCAGAATCTGCCAGCTGCTCATTAAGACCACTGCCATCACTAAAGACCGGCTTCATGGCTCGTACTGCAGTTGTGGTGGGAGTTGGCAGGACAGTGGTGGGAAGTTGGCAGGACAGTGGTGGAAAGTTGGCAGGACAGTGGTAGGAGTTGGCAGGACAGTGATGTTAGTTTCACCTATGTGACCAAACTCCTGAGTATTATTTCCTGAATCTGTGCCATTTGGGGCATCTGATAAATCTGCTTCTTCCCGCCTGTATCGGAACAAAATGTCTCCCACATCACGTCTGCTAGTTACATCACCACTGGAGTAATTCTTTGTCTCATCCAACTGACTTGTATGATGATTTGTTGGATTCACAAGTATCTGACCAACATTATTAACTGCATTCTGACGTGGTTTACTTTGATGGGATATTATATCAGCCATTATAGGATTGGTAAAATGTCTGTCCAGCGACTCTCTATCAGAATCAATCTGTGAATGTTGGAAGGTCAAAGGGCTATGCTGTGGTTCATGATCAACTGTAATATCTACACCCCAGTACTCATAATGATGAAACCCTCTAACAGCGCGACTATGGCCTGACACAGACTCCAAGGAAGGAAACTTAAAGTTGACTGGATAGTAATCCACTTTTGTAATGTTGTCAGACAGCACTGGAGGGTCCACAAGAAATGGCCGTGCCATGAGAGGAGCAAGAAAAGCACCAATGCCAAAGGCAAAGTGCAGAGCTTGCATAAATGGAGCGCTCTTCTGGGTCCAGATTTTAATGCAGAAAATATTGCCACCTGTAAGAAAATATACGAAGTCAATGTGACAAATAAATTATTTCAAAATTACCTTATATACATGAATTCTTAACACATTTCAGAATTATATCTTAATATGTAATTTATGATGCCCACATTTCATCCAACTGTCTTGTATAAGAGATTATTGCTTTCACAAGTTACTGATGCTTAAACTATCTGACCATAATGAAGATAAGGGAGTCCTCCAATAGCGCACACAGATGCTGGCAGATGAAGCTGAGGATTAATCCAATGGAGTGGTCAATAAACTGAAGACTGGAGGTACTGATGTACGTTAATTATACTACTGGCACCTTGCCATCTTGACAGTTTGTTGCACTGTGCTTCAAAAAAAGGCATAATTACAACCCATAGCCGGTCTCCTTGGCCTAGGAGTTAACCGACTTTCTCCGTAATCCTGTTTATCCACGTAGGGTAACATAGCACATGAGAATTGGAAGCGGTTCTCGTCGCGTTGGTAACTTACGGGATAAGTGAGCCGGCCGCTCAGAAAGCAATGGCAAACTACTGAGCGTAATCTCGCCAAGAAATCAACGACAGCGGTAAAATGCTGGTGTTGACAGCGATGTCCTGTAAAAAATACGCGCGGAAAAAAAAGAGAAAAAAACCCACAGTGGTAGTGAATGTGAGCCAACTGACAAGGACTTATAATCCATAGCTGCTAACTCTCGCTTTGATTCTGAGACTTGTTAAGACCAGGGATAGAGTTATATCTCTCTATAGTACAAAGCCTGGGCTGAATTGTAGAGTCCATGTGTTGTCCTCCCTCTCTAAGCCTGTCTAGTTTATTTCAGAGGAAAGGTAACACCAATACTCTGGAACAAGACAAGCTGCAGAAGCTACCGGATCAGCAAAGCAATGCTCTACATGTCTGCCTGCTGGAGCTTCGATCCTAGACCAGTTCACGGCCAAAGCTTAGGGCCTGTCTGCCTTGCCATGACATTTTGTCTTTAGGCTGCATTTCCTCACATCAGGATAAAGCTTGTACCCTCCCTATTGCACTCATCCACTCGAAGCTTTTGGCCCAATGTGGGGTGTCAGGTTTGGTAAGTGTCGCCCAACATTCAGCACTGACAGAAAGCAGGAAGTACCGTCTACAGAAATGAGGTAGCTCAGTCATATGTGACTATGTAGTTAATTAATGTAATTGTAAAATTATTGCCAACATTTGCTGCAAGTGTCCAATATATGCAGAAAGGAGAACATTATCTAGACCTATACCTACCCCACGATTATAGCAATTAATAGGTGTCTGTGCAAAATAATGGAATAAAATGGTGTGAAGGAAAAGCTGATGTAGAGCTCATTGAGAGAACTAAAATATCAGTGAATCAAGAAGTGAGAAGATGTGCTGGGTAAGAGAGAAAATGTGATAATAGTGGAACAGATATTCCCATGGGGTCAGTAAAATAAAATAAAATCTACAAACACATGGAGCAGAACATTAGAGACAGATGAATAATATGGAGAAGACATGCAGGGTGCTGACATATACAAAGGATAGGACTTAGCGTTTGTGGTTTGAGAGCCTATGCTCCACTGGGGGATAGTGATCTGGAGGAGAAGATACCAATCCGATCTAGGAATAACTATGGAGAAGCCGACAACCTCAAGTTGACTACTTAGTCTTTCCTCCTGAGCCTAAGGCGGCGCATAGGGCAGAAGTCATGGCTCTCCATGCCTGGCGGTTCGCTGCTACCTGTTGTAGATCTTGGATGTTCACTTGGCCATTGAATGAGCCTTCTCTGATGATGGTTCTACGCAGGGTCTCAAGTTGCCTACTGCTTTCTTTAAATATATTCAGGTTGACATATGATTACAATAATGAAAACGCAGGAGGATGGAAGGTGTGCAGGTGAAGAATAAAACCTATTTGACTATGACTGAATCCAGGAGCTGGTTCTGCCAAGTATCAGACTCCAGGTGTACCACAGACAAAAGGTGGTAATCGGCCAAAACTGTTCAGAAAACAACAGCACACTACTGACTGTACACTGCCAAGATACATTACAGCCAATTATAAAGATCTGATGGTGAGACACCCAGGCCATACAGATCATTGTGAACTGGGAAAGAGAATTATTCATTGTAAGTACAAGTACTAGTGATGATAGCTGTAGATTCAAATTACCATCTGCTGGTATGTAATACAAAATAGGATATCTCAAAACAAGCAACTAGAGAACAATCTTTGGTTACAGTCTCTAATAAGTATCACCAGGACCTGCAACAGTGTCAGAATGGCAGACTGCTAGCAGAAGGTTAAAGGTATTTGGAAGGAATCATGTATAGAAGTCCTTGGGAAAAGGGAATGAAAAATAAAGGATAATGGCTGAACACTATAAAAATAGAAAGGCCAGAACTACTAAACCCAGAGCCAAAGACAAATACACAGAAGCTAATTACAAAGTTAAAGAAGCAGATAAGGGTAGATAAAATAATATTCAAATGTCTAACCAGAGAGACAAAAGTAGGAGCAGTTATCGGAAATCTCAAAGCCTTATAACACCATTAAGAAAATAGCAGGAAAATATAAGGACAAAATATAGTAATGGGAAAATTAACAACAATAAAGATAAAATGAAACATACTGAATACTGGTAGAAACTCCTAAATAGACAGTCCCAAAAACACCCCCAAACCAGATATCCAGTTTGCAGAAGTGGAGTTGGTTATCAACTAAGAAATCATCTAAATAAATTAGAAAAACTTAAAATCCTAAAGGATAAGAAAGCTGCTGGCACAGGTGGTATACTAGCAGACGCTATTAGATCCACAGATACATGTAAACTGAATTACTGCATACATTTCAGGTGAAGCTACCAAATATAGTGTGAAAATTATAAATGAATTATATTGTCAGTTCCTGGGGGAAATACTAAGCATGATCATTCTGGAGAGATTGATTGATTGATTGACTGATTGATTGATTTAGGAACCGACATCACAGCATTCGGGGCATTCCCATAAGCGCTCCGTCCCCATCCTCAGAAGCCAGCGAAAAGTTCCAACCCCAATAGTACCAGTAGTAATCTGATTATATGTGCGTCTCGCCTTTCCTCTAATTGTCGAGCATCGGCCAGATCCCCTCGTCACTTCACGCTGTCGCTTCTTGCCAGACCATGGTGATCCATTTGTTCCATATATTTGATCCATATTATTCAGAGATTAAAGGGTTTAACTAACAAACCATAAAGGGATGAACCGGCAGGCTTCTGACCAAACAGATCCTGCTCTGACCACAGCTACATTACACATAATCGAGCAAAACAAATGAGTTTGCCTCTTTATATAGCATTTTGAAACTATGAAAGCCTCTGACAGCAGGGACAGGGAATCTCTGCAATTTGATGAGGCACTATACAATCCCATAGAAGATCATTAACTTAATAAAGGCAACATATAAAGACATCAAATGCAGATTTCTTCATGAGGATAAACATACATTTGAAATAAGAACCGGAATGTCTGTCTTTTGCCACCTTTATTACTCTTTCGGACTATAAACAGGATTATGAAGATTACCACCAGAAATGGAATTCAGTGGACTGATAGAGCAGTTTTATGGACTTGACTTTCTTGGGCTTGATGCTGCCCTCCTGTCCCACACATGAAATCAGATGCAAGATAAATTAAACATACTTCATGGGAGGTCACAAAATAGTCTAAAAATTAATAGGAAAAATACTGTCATGGGCCAATGGGGCTCTGGCGCGCCAGGGGGGACGGACCTCCCTTGGTTAGATATTTTCGTCCTAAACCTGCAACTGGTGTAGCAAGCCGGCAGGTTTGTTTTTTCCTGCTTGAAATAAGAAGCATATTCAAACACCCATATGGCAACAGATCCGGCAATGTTGAAAGAAAACAAGATAAGCAGTCATAACGGCATTCTGTTGGTTAGAGGAGACCACTGCAACCAACATTGTTTTCAACATGGACTTGAAGGAGTATGCTCAGTAAGGTGGAGAAAGGAATATTTCATGCAGAATGGCTCACCTCGCTTCAGAGATCACAGATTGTGAGAATTGTATGGATATTTTGCCCTGGCCATGTGGGAATGCAGCGGAATGAACAGGCTGATGGGCTGGGAGGGAATGCACCTCTTGGTAATAGTTTGCCTATGGACAAGGGGGAGGTGGTTGTGTGCCTGTGGGACCAGGTGGAGAAGATGAGGGAACAGATTGAGAACCCTATATGGAAAGGATAAGATTGCAGGGGATTGGTAGGGGTTCTGGTAGAATCTCAAAACAGAGGGAAGACCAGGAGAACTTTCAATCAGATATCGGTGGGAACGATTAGTAGTGTGACTCTTCATCGACTGTTGGACTAGGGGACGGAGTGCATATGGGAATGTTCGAGTGTAGTATGTCAGTTCTTAGCTCAACTCAACATTCAATGTATGTCCTATACAGTGTGCCTTTTCTTCACCTCTTCATTCTTGTCTAGTTCTCTTCAAGAGCTCCACATTGATGAATCTGTTACACCATTTTAACCATCTAAGTGGTGTTACATGGACCATAATGTATATCTTTGCGAGGTGAGGTAAGAATAGAGTAGGTATTCGTTATTTCTCTGCAGAATCCCAGCATGTACTGTTATGTTTTATATCTATTACAGTTCTCAAAAGATCCAAATCCTTACCTGTGTCCAATACTCCTAAACCAACACCCTGTACAGAAACCAGAGCTGACAGGGTAATCAGAGCAGTGCACCAAGGAATGCTGGCCGTGGCCACAGCAACAGCAGAGATGGTGTAAAACAACAAAATCTGCTGGTCAAAGAAATCAAAGAGGACTCCTCCAGTCAGGGATCCAATCAGGTAGCCAACAGATCGAGCTGTGAAGATGAAAGTCATGTGCTCTATGCTACGGTTGACTCTCTTCCCGAGATCAAGCAGCGTGGGACCGGGTATAGCTATACATAACCCCTATGGAAAGGAAAATACATGTTAAAGATACCATCAATGTTGAGCAAAGAATAATACAATGTTATGTCTGGTTGTTCCAGTCTAAAGACAGATTTCTGAACATTGGAATGGATATTGCAGATTGGCAACACTTATAAAATCATCCTTGCCATGGTCATGTGCTGGTTTCCTTTGTCTTACACATGCAAATTGTGGCTTGTGACTACCAGAAACAATTTCTGGTCATCAGGATAAATGAGTTGCCACTGCTCAAGTTCACAGCTGTTCACTTATTTCAGTGGATACTCTGTTTCCTATATTGAGTGTGCCAGCCTTGCATATTGCCTGTCCTCTACCACTTGGGAGTTTCCTTTCATCAAAGTGAAACCATAGTGCAATAAAATATACTGTAATGCCAGTATTATATTATCTCTGAATATAAATTTCTTAACTTGTTTGATGTGCATCCAAAATCATGCTGATTGTCAACCTTCAGAAATATTGATAGCTGCATGTGTTCTAATAGTTGTTGCTTAATTACATGTATAGGATTTTGGATAAACTATTATATTCCCAAGACCACGTAGTACTAGACTAACAAAATGTGACTAGCAAATGTTCCACAGAAGTGTACACACTGCTGACATTCTGGAGTACATATACAAATATGTGTATGAATGCTGCTCCCATGCAAGTTAATAAGCAATGCTATTTGCTAATACTCAATGCTGGTTTCAAAGTTGAAAACTGCAGCCTCCTTCCTTGCAAAGTCATCCAGTGTGAGTGTTAATCTTCTGTAACAGTAAAATATATTTATATCAAAGTAACAATGTCTGTCCATTATTCTACAGAATTCTTAGCCTCTGTTGATACCTCAATACTTGTAGTTAACTTTGTTATATTATTATGTATTGTGGCATACTGATGACTTGATGCTAACCTATACTGTCTTGACAAAAATGGCATATAATGGAGGATATTGGCAGCCACTATTCTTGTGAAAACCTTGGTAGCGTAATGGCTAAACATTCACCTGCTGGCCCGGTGGTCAAAGGTTCAATCCTCAGCTGGGTGGGGGTGGGTTTTTGTTTAATCTACCTGGGCTCTCAGGTGGACCCAGCCTAAAAAGGGCACCAAGAATGACCTGGAAAATAAAGGTGGCTGGCATGGTACTGACCACATCACCCGCCAAGTGCTGTTTGGTCTATAGAAATATGGGTATGGCATGTATGCCCCATGCCCTTTACAGCGTGTAAACGGATCCTACACTTACCATTTACCCAATACACCTCAAGGTGTGGAAAAGGATCCTATACCAGCAAAATATGAAGAACAGAACATGTAAATACAGGATGTAAATAAGTTGAGGGAGAAGACCAGGATTACCTTTTTCACAGATTCAAGAAGGAAGGTTAAAGAGGGGCTAGTCAGGGAGATCTTAGTCAAGAACAAAGAAATTGAAAAACAGTCCCCAAGGAAGTCTAATCCAGTTAAATGATGGGAAGGAGGGTATGGTGGCCAACATGCACAACTGTCGCAACTTTGCTGTAAACAGGCACAACACAATTACATTTTAAAAAAAAAATTAGATGCTAAAAAGAAAAACACTTGCTTCATTAACTTTGCAAGTTAAAATAATCAGTGTAATTTACAAAATGCAATGAATAAAACAAGAGAAACGGTAAAAAGTGTGATAAGAGAAAATGATTTTTACCATTATTTCCACACTCCTCAGGCAATTTTGTAAAAATCAAAAACTGAAGATAGTTTGCCCTGCTCTACAAGATGCTTTACATGAACGGTACAGTTACACTATTAAGTAAACACAAACGGAAGGAAGGAGAATACTAGAAATAAAACATTTCAGACTAAATTAGCAACAAGCATGCTTTGGAATTAAAGTGCAGATAGAGAGCCAGCAACTAGTCTTAATATTACCAGGTTACACCCTAAGCAGCACAATGGCAAAAACAGAACACAAAATTGTTTTACGAAAACTTACCAAACAAAAGAATGACATTGAAAGCGCTGCAGTTTTCAGAAGCTTGCGCTTGAATTCCTTCTTCTCAGACACAGCCTCATCTCTACGACCAAGCAATCCCTCTTGGTCAAAGAGAGTGTCTTCCTCCTCCTCTTCCATCATGTTGACACCATAGGCCAACTGCACCTGTTAACAAAGTTTCACATGTTAAGAACAAGGTTACACTCTTTATGAACAAGTCTTTATGAACAAGGTTACACTCTTTATGAACAAGGTTACACTCTTTATGAACAAGGTTACACTCTTTATGAACAAGGTTACACTCTTTATGAACAAGGTTACATTCTATAAGAACAAGATTTCATTCATCTTTAAGTATATACATTTTCAACTATCCTTAAGCATCAAGATTTCACTCATTTTAGGTATCAATGTATAAGATGTCATGTTATTTAAGAACAAGGTTTTTCACATCTTCAATGATGAAAGGTTATGATCAAGTAACAAACATTTCATCTTCAAATATCAAAAGTTTCTCTTCTTTAAATATCAAAGGTTTCGCTTTAAGCATCAAAAGTTCCTTATTTGTAAGTGTCAAAAGTTTCATCTTTAAGTATCAAAGGTTTCTATCTTTATCAGAGATCTATCAAAAGAATCAAAGATTGCTCTAATCTTAATTCAAAGCTTTCTCTCATCTTTCAGAGTTGAAGATTAAAGGGATTATTTTTCTGTGACCTGGGCTGCCGGGTCGATGCAGCCTAAAGTGGGTGCAGGAATCTTCCTGGGAAGTAAAGGTGGCTAATGTGACACTGACATTACCTGTGAGTGCCAATCAGTACACAGATATGGGGACAGCAACATATACCCAGCACACCTCATGGCAGGTAAAGGAGTCCTTTACTTGTGATGGCATTGAAGTAGATTATGCCTCACTAAGTACCTAATGGAGCGCAGAGGTGTTTCCAAGGCACCAGGGCTAGGTTCTATACTGGCTAAGACCTACTAACACATCCTCGCCGTGTGTCCTCGGCAACAAGTCCCTTCGGGGTCCTGGCTAAAGTCAGTAGGATCGTTGATTCCTCCGAAGTCGGAGAGTGTCTGCCTGCACGGTGAGGAACCACAAGTCTGCACACCAATAAGTCAGACATGGGACAACAGATACTCACGCAAACCTCAGGTCCTGTATGACATCACACTGATGTTGGACAACAGGATGTCTTCATCCGACATACAGGACTTCACACTTGAGTTCACAGCCAGCGAACACAAGCAAGTACCTAATTTCACATACCTATGGCAGTTTATCATTTAGGTGCCATTTAAGTATTAATGGGTTTCACATAGATTTATTAAGCATGAAAATTGTCTCAGATCAGTAAGTATGAAAGGTTTCTCACAACTTTATGAAGTGTTAAATGTTCCTCACAGCATTATGAAGTATAAAAGGTTTCTCACAGCTTTATGAAATAAAGGTATGGGGTGTGAAAATGTTAAGTATTGTCACACGTCTACTTGATGATAATATCACGAAGTTCTTACGATGATATGCTCATGATATTATTGTGTGATGGTCGTTGTCTAGGTAACGATACTCATGGTGTGTCAATGGAGATATCTGTCTTGCAATGTAACTCACCCCCGCAGTGCATGTTCACCAGGCATTAAACAAGATTCCGTTGGCGCACATAATCCTTTATTACGGAAATAAGACGGACAAACGGAACATGTTTATACATCCAGAAACATAATGTAATCCATAGAATATAAATATCCTCCTCACAATTTAACCAGCACACATCAATGCCTTCTCACGGCTGGCTTCTAATCTCAATCCACAAGACAGGTAATCCAGCTACAATCCTCGGCTGGATCTCACACAATACAACCCACACATTGGGTTGGAGCCACTGCTCAACTATAGAACCCACTCTGGGTTTGGCCTACACTCAATACAGAACCCACTCTGGGTTCAGGCCTGTCTTCACAACTAGAAGAACAACACAACACGGAGCTCTCTCTTAAACGACCTGACCCGCAGTCGGTCTCTTCTCTCACTGACCTTTTCAGTCTCCTTGACTTCACACAACACACAACTCTCTTCGACCCATCCCCCCTGGGGTTCCACACTCACCCTTCCCATTATTTCTAAGGACTGGCTGTTTACTCATAGCCAGGTCAGTCACTTTACTGTCTCCCACTCTCATCTCCATTCTTCCTCCTGCCCGGTCACTCACCTCAATGTCAGTGACCCAGGCTTATGTCATTACCCCCCTCTTAAAAGAAAACTTCGTTTTCAAATATTGGGAGACTAAAACTTACTAAACATGTGACCCAGACATATAGCCTGGGTAGCCCTAAGTATGGCTGCACCTTACTCCAGCTACCACACTACATAATACATCAAATGCTCATAGTACACTCCTATATTCATCACACATAAATACAACCATCTATCTTGTGTATCAATGCATGAACTAATACATCACATCATAATAATAATACATCATAGAAAAGCATTATACTTATGTACCCACAGGTCTCTTACTACTTCACGACCCCACAATACTATTTGTGTACCGACCCTATATCAGGTGGTTCTGTTCTTGCATTAACCCACCTCTGATTCCTGTCGATGCTGTGTCTACCTTTCATGTACCCATGACTCATGGTACCTCTACAATTACAACATCTGTTTGCTATCCCTAGCCCTGGGTCAGTAATGTCGCGAAAACTCTTTTGACCTGACTCAACTTTCCTATCTGCATATTGCACCGTTACACTTGAGTCTCTGTTTAGTCTGAGCTCTTTATTCAATCTTGGCCCATATACCTGGCACCTTGCTTTCTGCTGCATACGCCTTATGCCTATGTGCCCTGCACATGCACTATCCTGAGCTGTTCTAGTATATCGGTCTCTATGTGCTAAAGGTACTGCTCCTTGCCCACGTGCAGTTCTGCTATCTGAAAACCTGCGAGTGAGAACATTGTTCTTCCTCTCGAAGCACCATCTACCTTTCTTTGACTGCCTATGTTCTACTCTCCTACACCCTTGGGAACATTTGTTCAGAGTAGTATCTTGTCTCTGGGATTCACTAGCACTATATTTGGGATGCATTCTCATCTGCTCAGCTGTACTATCCTTGTCCTGAGTTCCTGTGTCTACTTCAAGTGCCTCTTCTACCTCAGCTATACTCTCTAATTTAGGTTCTCTTGTGGTAACTACCTCGTTACTGCTTACACTATATTTTTGGTCCCAATAAACTACTTCCTCTTCTGTACAATCTTTAACTCCTATAACATTTCCTATGATCAAATCAGCCACTGGTGAGTCCAGAACACACGCTGTCACTCTTCCAGTGATATATGGTGTTTTTACTGTTATTATGGCTACTGGGTAGAACTCTACTGTGCCGTTGAATGTTATGCATCTAATCTTTTTCCCTGTATAATCCGAGGGATCTATTAAACTTCTCCTCACTCCGATAGACGTACATCCGGAATCCCTAATTGTTAACGCTGGTCCTATCATTAACAAATCCCTGATGCAGCTTCAGACTTCCTCCTTCATGCACTGCTGATCCTGCTTTAACTGTGTGACCACATATTAAGACTGGCTGACTGTCTTTTTCAAAAAGAGGTTTGCACCCACTACAATCTTCATTGTTCAGCGTCTCAATTACTTGCGCTGCATTTGAGTGCTCTGTTTCTCTCATCCTACATTGATGACTGATATGACCATTCTTTCCACATTTGAAACAAGTAATCTCCCTTTTAGTGTTGTTCGTTGGTCCATCTGATGGTTGTGCATCACACTGTGCTGCCCTTGTGTCTCCAAGCTCCCACAATTCCAACATCCGGCATAATTTGGACGTCTCTGGAAGTTCCCTCTTCTATATGGGTACCGTCCTACTCTACCAACATTGTTTCCTCGGAAACCATTATCTTGAAATTCTTGCTGCTCACCTTTCTGTGCTGAATCCACGCTTTTCGCCCTTGGTCTGATGACTGGATTCTGGTCCTGTTTAGTGTACGCTGCACAGACTATTTCCTCACTCATTAGTTTCCCAATAGATACGTTAGGATGTGCAGTCATGTAGTTTTGCCCTAACTGAGACATTGTGTCTATGTCCTTTGGCTTCCGTTCCTCAAAGAACGCCACTAAATTAGAATTGCATGCAGATACTACCTTGTCTCTTAACATTAGATCTACTAATTTATTAAAATCTTTCCCTACTTCTGCAAGCTCCATCCATTTGTTAAATGCATTCTTTACAGTGTTAACAAAGTCTGTGAAATCTTGATTTGTCTCTGGCACTAACTGTCTAAACTTTGTCCTATATCCATGCTCAGTGAGTTGGAACTTAGTCAGCAAACGTTGACGTAAGATAGTGTAGTTGTTTCTTTCTTCTACAGGTAAATTGAACATGGTGTCTAGTGCCTTGCCCGTAAGAAGCTCCCTAGTCTAATAGCATACTGGTCTTCGGGGATGCCTAACACTTTCGCTGATGCCTGATATCTGTCAAGATAAGCTTCAAGGTTGTCTCGGTCCGTAAAGTATGGCAGTTTTAATCTCTGTGACGACTGCGAAGGTCTTCTACTTTCCTCACTTTGACCCTTCGATGCAAATTCTAACTTTTTAATAGCAATTTCCTGCTTCCATCTTAATCTTCTCTTTCTCAATTTCCATTCTCATGTGTGTCTCTCTCTCTTCCTGTAGACGCTTGGCTTCCATTTCAGCCTGTCTTTGTTCTCTCTCAGCTAACTTTTCTTCCTGTAGACGCTTGTTTTCCATTTCAGCCTGTCTTTGTTCTCTCTCAGCTAACTTTTCTTCCTGTAGACGCTTGTTTTCCATTTCAGCCTGTCTTTGTTCTCTTTCGGCTTGCCTCTGGTCTCTTTCAATCTGTTGTTGCTCTTTTGCTTCGGCATACTCTTGTAACTCTTTACCCTTCAGGCCTATTCGTTCACCTGCTTCAATATATTCCATTAAAGTAGGCATCTTGTACTTGTGGACACGTTGCTGTCTGTCAGCCAACTATAAATGTGACGATTCTGCTGTTAGTCTTTGTGTCACTTCCCTAAGTACACCCACACTCCCTGTGTACGTCAATTCGTAGTGCTAAAATATCTCTCTGTACTCACCCAGTCACTCTATAAGCACTAGGTAGTGAGGGGGGAAGTATCACCTATACTCCCTCGTATATATATCTATGACCAAAAGTTCATGAAGTCCCTGGAAATATTGTTAAACATACATATAAAAACATATACACACAAATGGATGATAACACTAAGTGATGACTATCCAACGCTAGACTTCACAAGCTGAGTACACGGAGACGATGATGACACAGAAATAAACCACAGTAACAACCACAAGCTTGTGTAGAGACACCCACAGTGCGCGTAAAATAAAAATATAAATTGACCACGACCACTAGACAGCAGAAATGACGAAAGATCACAATAAAAACATATATCCGAACACAACAAATATTATATGTAAATATAACGAAAAGAAAGAGAGAAAGAAAAAGAATATATACTGAAAATATACACAGATCTGACGTCAGACAACTCGGCTCTAGATATTGGTTAAGACTATTTCAATGCCCCTGCACGATACGTCAACTCATTAACGTTTTTCTTACAAAAATATCGTAAGCACCAGAAAGACAAATAAATTATTGTGCTGTATCCCGACTCTCGAGAAACACCCCAACAAATCCCCTACTCTTGACAAACACTGGACCACATACAAGTAACAGCTTAACAACCGAAAACAATATTTATAAGACAATGAGCAGCAAACAGAATGTCCACATCGTTGGCCGATAAATATGTGCCCACTAATCCGTCGCCAAAAGTTCTTTTTATTCAATGTCTACGACGCTAGATTTCAAACCGACTTCTTGTTTTGTTGCGTGGTTATTGAATTCACGTGGTGATCAAAAGTTCCAACTGTCGACAAAAGTTGAAGATGATAGTGATATCCGTAACGTTATTGTACTTTCTCTGTACGTGGTAATAATCCAAAGTGTTCTTTCGATTTGTTGTTACTCTCGTTGCGGAGATGGCGCTTCGCTGTATCATATATGTTATAGATTCACCAAAAGAAAAGATCCAAAATAATGGCAATAAATGTTCAACGCTTTCACTCTGTACCGCCAGTTCTTTTTGGCAACTGTATGCAACTATGTTCGCGGAGATGCCACGTCATCAATCGTTGACAAAATGTTTGCTGATTATAAGGTAATGCACACAAAGGGCTTTTAACAAAGCCGAACATAAAGTCTAGTTTCACACAAAACCAGCTTGTTTATCCAGTTCCACTATGGGACATCTCAGTAACTTTCCACTGTCCACGGCCTTGACCTTGCCGGACACCTCAATTTCTCTTTATCACTCTCAGTGAAAAATTCCTCCGTAACACAGTTTTCACACAAACACTTGACAGCCCCACCCGGCTGCGGTAGGGGTACTGTTACTATCCCCTTCAGTCAACTGTCCGTCAAATCAGCGACTGCCAATTTTTCTCTGTTTTCCAAACATGTACTTCCCCAGTACCTGGACGCTGGTGTACCCACCCGTCCTATTTACTGCGTCGAATAATCTTGACCAGTCAACTTGCAACAACACAGTGCGATTGCCTCCAGCACACACACACACCTGTCAATATCTTTGATTTTCTTCAATCCTTGGTTCAATCCTGTCAAACACACACACTTTAGGACTGACCGCACTTGTTACAAACACTGTTTTGTCCACTCGAATTTACCTGTGCTGTCCTTGACCAAACACCCCTGCTACTGCAATCGACTCTCCCGGTCGATTTGTCCTGCGTTAATTCTTGGCGTCCCCGCCTCGTCTGTTTATGCGTGCTGACCGCCGTTAATTTACCTGTAGTGGACTTGACGTGAACTGACTGCTCGCCTGTGACCTCCGCCGCGCATTTTCCCCGCGCGCTGACAGTTTTTCTTGGATGTGGCGTCTTATACACACCAAAGAGTTGCTGTTAATTTCTTGACGCAGTACTGTCTAAATTGATGGAACTAAGTCACAGATAATAACTCCTCTCTTTCAGCGAAGAGCCCACAAACATCTCAGAATGACAACACTGTCTATAATGTTCTTAATTGGACGTAGCCCTCAGATGTCACACGTCTTACTTGATGATAATATCACGAAGTTCTTACGATGATATGCTCATGATATTATTGTGTGATGGTCGTTGTCTAGGTAACGATACTCATGGTGTGTCAATGGAGATATCTGTCTTGCAATGTAACTCACCCCCGCAGTGCATATTCACCAGGCATTAAACAAGATTCCGTTGGCGCACATAATCCTTTATTACAGAAATAAGACGGACAAACGGAACATGTTTATACATCCAGAAACATAATGTAATCCATAGAATATAAATATCCTCCTCACAATTTAACCAGCACACATCAATGCCTTCTCACGGCTGGCTTCTAATCTCAATCCACAAGACAGGTAATCCAGCTACAATCCTCGGCTGGATCTCACACAATACAACCCACACATTGGGTTGGAGCCACTGCTCAACTATAGAACCCACTCTGGGGTTTGGCCTACACTCAATACAGAACCCACTCTGGGTTCAGGCCTGTCTTCACAACTAGCAGAACAACACAACACGGAGCTCTCTCTGAAACGACCTGACCCGCAGTCGGTCTCCTCTCTCACTCCGACTACCGATCAGCTCGGCATCTCCACATCAACTGTCCTGCAGTCCCTTGACTTCACACAACACACAACACTGTCTTTCGCCCCATCCCCTGGGGTCCACACTCACCCTTCCCATTATTTCTAAGGACTGGCTGTTTACTCATAGCCAGGTCAGTCACTTTACTGTCTCCCACTCTCATCTCCATTCTTCCTCCTGCCCGGTCACTCACCTCAATGTCAGTGACCCAGGCTTATGTCAAGTATGAATGGGTTTTCACATTTTTAAAGATTTCACATCTTTAAGTGTCAATAAAGAAATCAAATATACACCAGAACTCAGTGCCTAGGTGACTTAAAATGTCCAAATGTCTTTCTTGATAGATCACTTGTCATTCATCTATCAGACAAATTGCTAAATCTTACCCTATATACAATAGTCCTACTTGTTACATAAATAACTGTTCATTGATTATTTAAAACAATTATTGGGAGCCTTGATAGAGGTTATATTTGGGTTAGATGTACATTCCTTTTTGTAATATTTCTTATTCTGGAGAGAGAAAGTTGCAATTATTGATGAATACTGGCCAAGGACACATTCATGTCACAGATTTCAAGAAAAACATAGTTGATTGCAATGAACACCAACAATAGATAAAAGAAGACAAATGATAGATGGTGGGAATAAACACCAAAATGAATGCCTCTTGGAAGATGTCATGTGTCGAACAATGGCCTTAAAGAAAATAGAAAAGACCATAAGCAGAAGAGGGGGAAAAAATTGTCTTGACATGGCTGGCTGGTGAAGTTGTATAAGTTTTGTCAGGGCATTGGTTAAAGACACGGGAATCAACTTTATTTTACCCAACCTGATTTTGTCTCTGCAGAACAGCAATCGCCTGCCAAGAGCATCGCATAAAGCATGAACTCCTAGCTGCAATAATGATTAATCTGGAGTCAGGGAAAAATGTAACTCATGTTCTGAATGCAGTCCAGAAACAAACCCACAGCCTTCAGAGTGTGAAGCAGATGACTTGGCCACTTCACCTGAGACCCCAAACAAGTTTCAGTCAAATATGCCAGGGAATATGCCATGAAGAAGGATGTACTGTAAAAATGGCTCCAAAGATGTTCTAGGCTGCCGGATGAGCATTATGACGTTGCCATCAGAGATAGAAAAGTCAACATAATTCAGAAGCCAGCACCTTTTACTCAGGAACAAGCATATTTTTTTTTCCAAATACAGGCTAAGAAAATTATTGAAAATTTTGGCACCAGGTAGAAATTTCCAGGTGCAGTTGCAACCAGATACCTGGATTTTTCTATCCCTTGGTTGCCATAATTACTGCTTCTACCAAATGTAAAAGGTACATGAGCTTAGAGTTGATTAATATGAAGTAATGGCCAGTAGAGTCTGGGGTTCATTAAAAGATTCATTCAAATCGTGTAGTGATCACAGATTAATTACTGGCACATTGAGAGTAAAGTTAAAGAAAGTCAAGTATACAGCAGGAAACCCTAAATATGACTTGTGCAAATTGAAAACTGACAAAGAAATACAAGATAATTTTAACATAGAAGTAAAGAACAAATTTGATTTATTGTCTGATCTAGAGATCCTATTTCAAGATGTAGATGATCAATGGGAAATGCTGAAGAATTCAATCAGTTGTGCAGCAGAAAAAACTATTCCAAAAGTAAAGAAAGTGGGCCGTAAGACATGGATGACTGAAGAAATTTTACAACTAATGGAAACAAGAAGACAGAACAAAAATAATCCTGCCAAATATGAAGAAATTCACAGAAAAGTCAGAACCTTATGTAAGGAGGCTAAAGAAACATGGCTTGAGAAAAATTGCAGAGAAATTGAAAAACAACAACAGTAAAAATGCGAAACTAATGCACAAAAGAATTCAGGAGATTACTAATCAAAGAACACGTACATCAGCAGGCTGCCTAAAGACAAAAGATGGAAGAGTCATAATAGAAAAAGATCAGATTTTACATGTATGGTCAGATTACGTGAAAAACCTTTATGACGATAACAGAGACGAACAATATATTGTTCAAAATAACAATGAAGGGCCAGCAATTTTGAAGACGGAGGTTCAGAATGCTCTTAATCATATGAAATCTGGCAAGACCCCTGGTCCAGACAGCGTCACAACAGAAATGATTAGTGCTTTAGAAGAATATGGAATAGATAAAGTTACCAGTCTGCTTAATACAATATATGATACTGGAAATATACCTCATGAGTTATGTATTCTGTATTTATTGCAATCCCAAAGAAATCAGGAGCCTTGGAATGTGATCAACATCGAACAATTAGTATAATGAGTCACATCACGAAGATTTTGCTAAGAATTATCATGCAAAGAGTTAGGAGGAAAATACAACCTGAAATAGGAGAACAATGTGGGTTTGTAGTAGGCAAGGGTACAGTAAATGCTGTGTATATACTGAGAACCGTAATTAAACGTTCTATAGAAGTAAACAAAGATCTACACCTTTGCTTTATTGACTACACAAAGGCTTTTGATAAAGTGAGACATGTCAACATGATAAGGATGCTTGAAGATCTACAAATTGATGGGAAAGACCTTAGACTTGTAAAAAACATATATTGGAAACAACAAGCTGCCATAAGAGTTGATAATGAAGTAAGCCAATATCAGCCTATTAAGAGAGGTGTGAGACAGAGATGTGTAATGTCTCCAGATCTGTTTTCCCTGTACAGTGAAAATATTTTCAGAAATATTGAAAATATGGAAGGAATCAACATTGGGGGACGATGCATCAATAACATTGGGGGACGATGCATCAATAACATTAGATATGCAGATGATACAGTCTTGATTGCAGACAATGAACAGGACCTACAAAATTTAGTAGATGCGGTTGTTACACACAGTGAACAACAATGGTTAGAATTAAATTGTAAAAAGACACAGATTATGGTCGTCACTAGGAAGAACGAAATACCACAGTGTAATATACAAGTAAATGGGAATATTCTTCAACAAGTGAATAGGTACAATTATCTCGGAACAGTAATAACATCTGATGGGAGATGCCTTGAACAGATTAGAACAAGAATCGCCATGGCAAAAGTAGCCTTTAGCAAGATGAAAAACATACTGACCATAAAAAGATGTCAATTGAAACGAGAAAAAGAGTGTTGAGATGCTACATAGAACCTGTACTTTTATATGGATGTGAAGCTTGGACAATGAGCAGCCAGGCTGAAAAACATCTAATGGCTGTAGAAATGTGGTTTCTGCGGAAAATGCAAAGAATACCATGGACAGCCAGAAAGACCAATGAAGAAGTCCTTCAAGAAACAAATGAAGATCGTAAACTGATCAGAAACATTAGACGTAGACAGTCACAATTTTTTGGGCATGTTATGAGAAGAAATGATTTGGAGAACTTGGTGACAACTGGTAAGATCGAGGGGAACAGACCAAGGGGAAGACCTAGAAACAAGTATCTGGATGGCTTGGCCTTGTGGCATGGTCGAAACAGAAACACGGAACTGATCCACGACTCTGTTGATCGAGTGAGATGGCAGAACATGACCGCCCATGCTTACCGGCATGGCACATGATGGATGGATGGAGTGAGCTTTAATAAGTTGATTGCACTTAAACAGGCCCTATGTGTTGGCAGTCAAATGCCTGCAAAGAATTATGTAATTAGTTTTGTGCATGACATCAAAAGATGGAAGGTGGATGAACCACAAAAGAATTAAATACCTGTTCAACTTAAATTATTGAGAAACAGTAAAAGTAACTTGATTGCTGAATTGAAAAGTGTGTTTTGACAGGCTGATTTATCTCATAGATGTAACTGCAATCCCATGTGGAAGTACCTACGACAGGAACCACCGAGGCATTGATGTTAAAACACTAATAGCTCCACTGTACATGATGCAAACAGACACAGACAGAAAAAACCCATTCTACAGTATATACTTGCACAAAAGTTAGTTTATTTTTTTATATACTAATACAATGTATTTTAGGACGCTGTTCGTAATCCCGTATATCCACGTACGAAACACAGCTGTGTGAGATTCAACAGCGGATCTCGTTGCGTTGGTTTCTTACGGATAGGTATGTGAGCCGGTCATTCAGAAAGCAATGGCAAACCACTGAATGTAAAACTTGCCAAGACATCAATAGCAGCTGAAAAATGCTGGTTTTGACTGCAATGTCCTGTAAATAGGATATGCACACACAAAATAAATACAATGTACACTGAAATCCACTAATTGAGGTTACAGAAAAGTTCATAAAATATTGTGGACCAAGAAGCAGAAAATACTGACATTCTACTAAATTTGATCAAAGAAAACTGGCTCAGAAACATGTCTCAGAAACTGAAAAACAGGCCATATTAAACACGTGATTTGGAAAGAGCAGCGATGGAAGACATGGTTCCTGGAAGAGGCAGCTGTCAACCGGTATGAAGACACAGGACACTGAAGACAGCATAAGGCAGAGAACTGACTGGCAAAGAACAAGAATCTTTTTGGCAAGCCATGATGGGTGCCTTCAGCAAAGAACCTGCAACATGATGGGTGCCTTCAGCAAAGAACCTGCAACCTGATGATGTGAGCTATGTTAGGTAACTAATGGATTACAAGCTCTGTCTTCAACCCAAGGTGAGCACTAGCATCTCAACTCTGGACCATGTGCAGAATCAGGCTCTCAGACACTTGAATGAGGATGATGCCTGTAGCTGGATACGAAACAGCCACCAACATGTAGCCTCTAGACATCAGGAGAAGAAGAGCACTGACTACGGTTCCATCGCCCTGCTACTGAGATGAGTGTGTACAGCGACACTGTAAGCCAGGGGTTTCATGTATAGTGCTTTTACATCTGTCGGTGCTTGTTTGTGTCATGAACTGCATGTTCAGAAAAATGGTGGCCGCTGGTTGCCCAACTAAATGGATTAACCTTATGCAGTAATGTGTGACTGCTGGTTTTCTAGTGACTGCCGCTTCCTTCAATGATGAAATGTATTTTTCGTGGCGAACTTTTGTGTTGGCATTCTGGCAGCGGCATTATGCATAGTATACTAGTGCTGGCTGTTGGTTTAAGACTCCTGTCTGTTCCACTGTTCACATGGGGCAGTGAGGAGCATTTTGTGTGATATTCACTGGCAAAAGAATGGAGCATCATGAGGCAACCCTTTGTCATGAAGTTGGAACCAAGACCAACTAACTAACTAGAGCACTCACTGAAGCTGTAGACAGGTACAGGAAACAAGAGAAACATGTCCAAACAATAACCAATACCTGGAAACAAACATGTCTGAAACAGTGACCTCTCTTGGATTTGGGTTAAGAAGAAATGGACAAAGCTAAACTAGCAGTTCAAATTTTTGGAACAAAAGCTTCAGGATGCAATGATTTTCAGAGATTTCTTGTTTGTCCTGAAGACACTAACACTCCATATGAAAGAAAAGACATCTCTAGTAGAAAGTACAATTCATAACACTCCAGCATAATTTGGTCATAACTTAATGGGAAATGAGAAATCTGATAACCTTTTAACGCCACTGCCACTAAACAGCAAGGAGACACCTTGCAATATAAGAACAGTCAGAGATTCTCAGAAACAATATAAGAGGACTGACTGAACAGATGAGCAAAGTTAACTATGGGAAGAACTCTTTCTAATGAACACGCCAACCAAAAGCCAGCGACAACAGTCTTGGCAGGTCCAAAAATTAAAAAAATTAAGAACAGAGCTTGATAGTTCAGCTTCAAACAAAACATACTAGAGAATCAATAGCTTTCAAAACGATCAATCCCTGACATGGGCTTCTAGAGCTACTATACCTAGAAAATGGTATAAATCCTACTGGCACCTTGCCATCGATAGACGACTGTTACACTGTGCATCAAAAAAGGCATAATAACTACAACCCATGGCCGTAGAAGACCAGGGATGGAGTTATACCTCTCCATAGCACAAAGCCTGGATCAAATAGTAGAGAACATGTGTTGCCCATGCAGCATGATCCCTCTCCTGGCCTGCCTAGTTTACTCCAGGGGAAAGGTAATACCAATACATCTGGAACAAGGCAAGCTGCAGAAGCTGCCAGATCAGCAAAGCAATGCTCTAACTGTCCATTTGTCAGAGCTTCGCTCCTAGACCAGTTACCACCGGGAAGGTTAACCCGGTCAACAAATGCCCGCAGAAGTCGGATGTGTCGGCCTAACGGCGCAAGAACACAGCTCTGCTGTAAACAGGCACAACGCAGTCACATCGGGGAAAAAAATCCGGATGAACGAAGAAGAAGAAGAAGACCAGTTACCAACCAAGGATTAGGGCCTGGTCTGGTCTGCCCTGACATTTAGTCTTTAGGTTGCATTTCCTCACCCTATGGGTAGGCTTGTCCCATCCCAATTGTACTCCTCCACCTGAAGCCTTGGCACAATGTGGGGCGAGCTGCACCCAACATTCGGCATTAACAGAAAGCAGGTAGTACCATCTACTGTCATGCGATAGCTCAATCATATCTAAGACCTACACCAGTCTACACCACCATGTCAAATGCCCTACACCGTCAAACATCACAGGCAAGTGACTGCATGCAACTCCAACAGTTACTCTATCTGTATGGGTACCTGGAACAGCAGCAGAGGATCTACACTTTCACTAGAATGGCAATGGGCTGCTCAGAGTAGACAGCAGCACTGGGGTCATCAATGGTCTTTGTGAATGAATCCAACATGATCATATAGCAAGATTATAAAATGATTATATAGCATTATCACATTGCAAGAATCAATACATGATCACACAACAAGATACATCTAATACATATCATATAGCAAGAATCATCCATGATCATATAGCAACAATAATACATTATACAGCAAGAATCACTCATGACCATATAGCAGCAATCATGCATGATAATAGCAAGAATACAAGATTACATAGTAAAAGTCTCTTGTAACCATACAGCAAGATATATAGCTATAATCATACATGATTCTATAGCAAGAATCGTACATAATCATATAGCAAGAATCATACATGATCATATAGTAACAATAATACAAGTTTATGTAGCAAGAATCATACATGATTATATAGTAACAATAATACAAGTTTATGTAGCAAGAATCATACCTGATCATATAGTAACAATAATACACGTTTATATAGCATGAATCATACATGATCATATAGTAACAATAATACAAGTTTATATAGCAAGAATCATACCTGATCATATAGCAAGAATCATACATGATTATATAGCAAGTGTCACATGATCATATTGCAAGAATATATATATATATATATATTTATAACAAAAGCTGAAGTAGTAGTCGTCCTTAAGTCGGCCCCCTTAGCCTCACACTATGTTTAAAATAATATTTTAGTAGCTTTGTCTCCTGGCTACCATTACGTATAACCCTGTCTGTTGTGTAGTAGTAGTACTAGTACTAGTAGTAGTAGTAGTAGTAGTAGTAGTAGTAGTAGTAGTAGTAGTAGCAACAGCAGCAGTAGTACTAGTACTAGTAGTAGTAGTAGTAGTAGTAGTAGTAGTAGTAGTAGTAGTAGTAGTAGTAGTAGTAGTAGTAGTAGTAGTGCATTCAATCGCGCCATGACCCAAACTGAAAACAGAAGTGATATACCGCACCACCCCGGCCTGATCCATTGTGTCCCCAAAATGGCTACTGTAAAGATCATTCATGCTTACGTCATTCATTCATTCAAATATCACATGACAATTACAGACGCCATCTTAAGTTTTGCAGAAAAGGTTAGTCCAATATTCTGTGCACAGCGATTGGTTGAAATGACCTTTTAAATAAATTGAATTACTTGGCAAAAAGTATGTAATTTTATTTTCTAAAGCTTGTTTATTTAATATTAAGATATTTTTAGATGGATATTTGAATTCAGCACCTATTTTTACATGTATTTGGAGAGTTTCATCGCTTAATTCGCTTTATATGTCGTTTTTAAAAAATCTGTCTGCAAGATGTATGAATGGAACTCCAAAATGGCGACAGCCAGCCGTGGAAACTTAAGTCTCAAACATGCAATTCGAGCTAGTATTATTAATAATTGGTTTGTATACTTGTATTGTTTTTTTTTTATCATTTAACATGACGAAACATATTAATGAAGTCGTTTTCATATCCGTCTGTGACTCGTTTCAGACAATCTTACATGGACCGGAAGTGGAGATCAAATGGACACTTTAAAGTCCTGAAATTAGGGAAATCATGTCAATATTTTATCATGATGCACCGTCACAAAAATGTGAGTATCTCCACTTAGAAGTGACATACACTTCATACAGGCATCATTGAGGTACCATTAGATTTGGTTTTTCAAGGTGGTGGTCTCATTAGTAAATAATTCTAAAATCATGATCGTTCCTGCTAGGCAGTATAGTTTATAGTATAGTTTTAGTAGTAGTAGTAGTAGTAGTAGTAGTTGGTCATAGTAGTTAAGTTAGTAGTAGCAGTAAATAGTAATAGTAGTATAGGAGGAGTATGTGTGCGTGCGCGCGTGCACACACACACACACACACACAGGGGCGTTCATTTAAAATCCGTTCGTGCCGCACTGGACATAATTGTGTACTTTGAACATGATTGTGTCATAGTCATGTGATAAGTACTGACCAATGAATAAAAGAGCAATTACTTATCGTCCCATGATGCATAGGTTCTGTTTCTGACCTTTGAGAAAATGGCCGAGTTGATCCAAAATCCATCCAAAGAAGCTCAAAGAGTGGTGATTCAGTTTCTTTCGTTTGAAGGATGTCGACCAGAGGACATTCATCGAAGAACGCAGGCAGCCTACGGTAACAAATGTGTGTTGAAGACAACAGTGACAGACTCGGAGCGAATGTTTCAGAAAGGACGTCAGTTCATGGCCAATCTTCGACAGCCGGGTCAAGAGCATATTGTTGCAACAGAAAAAACCATCGCAAAAATTGATGCAGCAGTACAGATGAACCATTGTCGAAGCATACGTTCGCTAGTGAAAGAATTTGATGTGTCAATTGGGACAATTCAAAAGGTCGTTTGTACGAAACTGCAATATCAAAAGGTGTGTTCACAGTGGGTACCACGGATGTTGACCGACCACCAAAAAGAGGAACACATAGGATGGTGTTTGAACCACTTGCTGCATTACAGAGTGGAGGGTGATGCATTTCTCATCCACATAGGGGCAGGCGATGAATCATGGTGTCACCACTTTGAGCCGAGCAGCAAAAAAGAGCATGCAACGGAAGCATGCTGGATCACCAAAAGCCAAAAACTTCAAGTTACAAGTTTACGCTGGTAAGGTTATGCTGAGCACATTTTTTTTACCATGAAGGGTTATTGTTGGCCGACTTTAAAGAACCTGGTGTCGATATCAACTCTACCCACTACTTGCAAACACTAGACAAGCTGCAAAAAGCCATCAAGAATAATCAACTGGCATGCTTTCTCGCAGTGTGATTTTGTTGCATGATATGCTCATCTGCATGTCGCAAAGATTGTGCAGGAAGCATTAGCAAGGAAGAAGTGGGAAATTCTGCAACATCCAGCCTATAGTCCTGATTTGTCACCATATGATTTTCATTTGTTCGGACCTCTAAAAAAAACTCTCAAGTGGCAACGATTTAACACAGATGCAGACGTAATGAACGCGGTAAACACTTGGTTCAGTGAGCAACAACAATCCTTTTTTGCGGACGGCATTCGCCGCCTGCCTAAGCAATGGGATGCTTGCCTGAATGCCTTCAGCGGACTTCTGACCAACCCATGGTGCATAATTCATTAAATAAAAATGAAATTGAATGCTTTGTTAAATTTTTAATTCTACCACACCTGTTAATGTTTCTTTCATTTCATGCTTTTGAGGTTTGTAATAAAGCCATTGGAATGGGTTTCAAATGGACGTCCCTAATATATATATATATATAACAACTGACAACTGATATACATTAACATTCACGCCTACAGTGACATGAGATAGTGTCACAATCTCAGTCTGCCCTGTCACTGTCCGTCATCCCTGACACACACTACCTATCCTTTTTTTTTTTTTAAACCAGGACTTTCGCTCATAGTTAGTTTAAATATTAAATGGCTATCAATACAAACAAACAAGCACAGTATCCTATCTGAACTTACTCCAGACCTACAAGGAAATCACTAAACTAAACGAATCCTATTCAACATTTCCTACACACTCAGTGACTATCGTTTGCCACCAGACGTGAATTATGCCAACAAGGGGAGGTCGCTCTTGCTTTCTCACACTACAGTTATCTGTTCAGGCTACCTGCCTGCTGATATCCACATTGAGGGGTTTCAGACAAATTGCAATAATATTAATAAAATGTCTGAAGTGAAATAATTTATACTATGAGTATAAAGGCAACCGCGGTAGCATAATGATTATTTTAAGGCCTCTTAGTCACTCCATTTAGGCGCTTGCCGACCCAGTCGTCATGGGTTCGAATTCGCATCAACGCTGATTTTGATATCTGACCTTTGCTCTCATGTCGACCAGCCTAAAATGAGTACCAGGAAATGTAATGAGAATAGAAAGATGCAGACGTGATACTGACACCACCTATTACTGCCGATCGGTCTATTGACAAATACGGACCTCCATATTATACACAATGCTCCTTAACTGATTCAGTGTCATGGGATATTAAATCGTCTTAATTGAATTTTCCCCACATGGGCTTATAAATGAGACTACTATAGTTAAAATATCAATACAACTATATTAGTTAGAAGAGCTATTTCCCCTATACAACTCTCTTTAATTTGATATATAATACAACATTAGTACCATAATAACTATAACAGACCCATACTTTCCATTTTCCGCCATCAATTTTTGTTTGGTCCAAGTGGTCTCGAGGTATGGTGTCAGCCTCGAGTGCTGGAGGTCCCGGGTTCAGGTCCCGGTGAGGACCAGGATTTATTTTAAAAATCCACCTGGACTTCCAGTAATTTCCCCTGGTCTCTGGGTAGTGAGATCGGACGCCCGTGTGTATTGTTGCGCACGTAAAAAATCCCTTGGCAGTTGGAAATCGAAAAAGAGTAGCCTAACGGCGCTGCCCGGGCAAAATTTCGAGTTAAAAATCTCGCAAAGAATTTCAGGATCCTTGGCGATGCAACGGAGATCGTGCAATGAGTTGAGTTTCTCCAAACTCAGGTTTGAGTTAGGAGGAAAACGGAGCACTTATGGGTTAAACCGTGTGCCGTGATGTTGATCCAACGACTAAAACTAAAAACTAAAATTAAAAAAAAAAAAGTTACAATTCCAATTTTCGAAAAAAAAATTCTCGTCCAACCTGCCTCCTCAGCGTTGGTTATTGTTGAGATCCGTAAGTGGTAAAGGATGCTGTACTCTTACTTATAGTGGTTAGGCCCCCTGCCTCGCGCTCTGGAGGTCTTGGGTTCGTTCCCCAGACTGCGTCATCAGACCACGAGTTTAGTTTTTCCGTTAACTCCTGCTGGTTATTGCTGTAGCTACGCAGTTCGTGCTTTGTGCGATGCACTCGGTGCATTGAAGGCGCTATCGACTTTAGTACTTATATCAGAATAAAGTGCAAATGCGTACATCTTCCTCTTCTTCGGCGTTCCGAGCCATTGGGGTTCTTTGCTGCAGATACAATCCGTCTCCATTCATCTCTCTGGTTGACCTTCTCTTGCCAGTCGTTGATTCAAGTGCTTGTAGGTCTGTATATACATTATCTCTCCACCGACTTCTTGGTCTACCTCGGGGTCTACGGTCATTTATTTCCTGAGTATAAGCGAGTTTTGTTTCCCTATTATCTTCCATTCTTTCTGTATGCCACAGCCATTGTAGTCTATTAGCCTTTATGATACCAGTGATTAGCGGGGACTTAAACATATCATAAATGTCTTTGTTACTTCTTCTTTTCCACTCTCCACTTTGTGTATCCCTAATGGGTCCAAAGATGCGTCTTAAAACTTTGTTCTCAAAGGTTTGTAACAAGGCTTCGTCTCCTTTCGTTGTACTCCAGGTGTCAGAGCCATACAGCACAACTGGTCTGATCAGTGTTTTGTATATGTGATTTTGGTGTTATGAGATAGCGCATTGCAAATGCGTACATATCAAAAGAAATACGAAATAAGTACTGACAACAATTATTATACAGTCTGGCATGCGTGCTACGTATGTTTATGCTTACCTAGATATACTGCAGCCAACATCAGCTATATCCAGTCTATCTGAAACATTCCGTGTAGCTCGGCTTTCCTCCACGGTCAAAGTACGCTTACGATGTGTGGCTGATTTATCTCGTAAAATATGTAATACATGTCTTCACTTAATTCAGATGTTATGTTATTGTGTGTATGTTTTACTGACTTCCTGCTTTGTGGGCCATAATATAATTATATGTATTCTGCTTTAACTGTGTAACTGTAACCCTCCAAAATGTCCAAATGCTCTAATTCTGACCTCACAATGTTACTGCTACTTAGTTTGTATGAGTCTCCAGGTACAAATAATTATTTCTTGCTGCGTCAGTTGTGCTGATCGTCATCACGCATAACACGTGAATGAAAACATCCTTGAACCTCGTCGCATCCTGTTTGATTGCCTCCAACTTTAGAAGTGAACCGTCTTGAGTTTTGCATGCTAATTTGATTTATTTTTATATCCACGACTGTCTGTTTATTGACCTTTTTTCTATTGTTTACTTTTCGGTGTGCTGTTTTATGTAGGCTTAACACGTATGGTATTGTCATATCCTTCTGATTTAAATTAAGAAACTGTTTTGAACTTCTGATAGTCCTTTTTTTTTTTTTAGGAAGGCTTGTGTTCTTCTTGTAATTCTTCTTGTTCTTATCCTCCCCCATCTCTTTCTTATCCTCCTCATGCATCCTCCCTTTTATTTTTCTTCTTTCTTCTTCTCCTTCCTCTTCTTCTTTTTATCCCCCATTCCTCCTCCTCTGCTACTCCTCCTCTTCTTCCATCTTCTCTTCTTCTTCTTCTTCTTCTTCTTCTTCTTCTTCTTCTTCTTCTTCTTCTTCTTCTTCTTCTTCTTCTTCTTCTTCTTCTTCTGCTTCTTCTTCTGCTGCTGCTGCTATTGTTATTGCTACTGCTACTATTACTATCGTTCTTGAATAATCACATATATCTCTATTGTACAGTTAATCATCTTTCTAATGCCCCCCCCCCCCCTCGCAACTGGATTGGGTAATGCAATGTATGTGTAACATTTCCTTGTGAATATAAGTCAGAAAGCTAATGCGCTAACAAGTAGCATGGTATTTAATACGCTTGTTTACCATATGGTCTGGGTTCAATCCCCATCAGTGGCGGGTTTCTTTTCTCCCGCCAGCACTGTTCCGGAGACCCATGGTTTTTAAACTGACTAAGACCACAGAAAACGGGTTGTTATGGAGGAACACGTTGATAATAAAAACCACGTCGCCTTTTTGCCTTTCTGCTCAACAGTCTTAGAGTACATGTTGGAATTTCTTTGCCCTCCTAGGCAGTATAAAGTATACCAAAATCGTAGTAGTAGTAGTAGTCCTAAAGTTGCCCCCTTACATTATATTTAATGTCCTTGTAGTGACTTTGTCTCCTGGCAACCAATACATACAACCCTGTCCTTCGCTAAGTAGTAAGTAGTAGTTAGAGTTTATTTTATTAATTTGAAGCAATGGCCATTAGGCTTGAATGTCAAATATTCATTCTTTAGAAGAATATGGAATAGACCAAGTCACCAAAGCAGACTGCTGAACACATTATATGATACTAGATATATACCCTCTGAATTATGTAAATCTATATTTATAGCAATCCCAAAAATGGAATGTGATCAACATTGAACAATTAGCATAATGAGCCACATCACGAAGATTTTGCTAAGAATCATCATGAAAATAGGAAGAAAATACAACCCGAAATAGGAGAAGAACAATGTGGGTTCGTAGAAGGTATGGGCACAGTAAATGCTGTTTATTAGCTGAGAAGATTAAACCACCGTTCGATATTGGTAAACAAAGACCTACATCTTTTCTTCATTGGCTACACAAAGGCTATCGATAAAGTAAGACATGCCCATATAATGAAGATGCTTGTAGATCTACAAATTGATGGGAAAAACCTAAGACTTGTAGAAAACATATATTGGAGACAACAAGCTGCCATAAAGATTGATAATGAAGTATCAGCCTATTAAGTGAGGTGTGCGACAGGAATGTGGAGTGTCTGCAGATCTTTTTTTTCCCCCCTTATATAGTGACACTATTTGTGGAAATTTAAAAGATATGAGAGGAATCACCATTGAGATTCATAACATCAATAACATTAGATATGCGGATGATACAGTATAGACTGCAAACAATGAACAGTATCTGCAACATTTAGTCTATACGGTTATTGTACAATGTGAACAACTAAACCACAATGTAATATAAGGATAAATGGGAATATTCGTAAACAAGTGGATCGGTACAACTATCTCGGAACAGTCTGATGGGAGGTGCCTTGAAGAGTTTATAACAAGAATCGTCACGGCAACGGTAGCTTTTCGAAAAATGGAAAACATACTGACTAATAAAAAGATGTCAATTTTCAACGAGAAAAAGAGTTTGAAGTGCTATATAGAACCTGTACTTTTGTATGGATGTGAAACGTGAACGATGAGCAGACAAGATGAAAAACATCTCATGGCTGTGGAAATGTGATTTCTCAGGAAAATGCACGGAATATCATGGAGAGTCAGAAATACCAATGAGCAAGTCCTACGAGAGGCAAATGAAAACCGCAAACTGATTAGAGAAATTACACGTATACAGTCAAAATTTCTTGGGCACTGTATGAGAAGAAATAAACTAGAGAACTTGGTGACAACTGACAAGATTGAGGGGAATGGAACAAAGAGAAGGCAGATAAGTAAATATCTGGAAGGCCTGACCATATGGCATGGTCGGAACGGGAACACAGAGCTGATCTACGACTTTGGTGATCGAGTGAGATGGCGAGACAAGATCGCCCACTCTTACCCGGCTTACCGGCATGGCACGTGATAATGATTTGAGATCTTAACGGCGAATTCTTGGTCCAGCTTGGTTTTTTTTTTTTTTATTGTTCATATGCCTGCTCCGTGGCTAAGGTTTTACGGACGCGATTCTTAAGCCCGCTTAAAAATAAGACGTGACAAGCGCAGAACGTTTCAGGGCAGGAAAAAAAGCTGGGAGCAGCCACCGTGGTGGAGTTTCGAGGTGGAGAAGGCTTGGGTGGATAAGCGTAGTAGTGCTGTAAGGAGATGGCAAAATGCCAAGAAGAACAGAGCTGGTCATCCTAGTCCCTGCTTGCACTTAGAAAGAGAGATGCACACAAAAGTAAGCTATTTCAAAAAACTGGTCAAGGTTGTTAAAAGCGAAAAATGGGCAGAGGTGTGTCAAAGAGTAAGCACAGACAAGTCATTGAAATTGTTCTGGCGACTACATAAAAGCATGAGTGGTGTAGTCAAGAATAAGAGCATTTCTGACTTCCAAGGTGCTGACCTCATCTGGCAGAGGACTGACGAGGACAAGGGCAAAGCCCTCTTTGAACGCTACCTTGAGCAGAGCAACCAGACAGACATGGGAGGCCGAAATCTGGCCAAGGAGGTCACCTCAGACAGATGCAAGGCCCAGAACACTTCGGATGAAGACACAGTGACAGTGAAAGAAATCAAGGCTGTGCTTCGACGATCAAAAAACAGTGCTCCAGGTCCTGATGGCATAAGATACGACGACATAAATAGGTGTACCGACAATGAGCTAGAGAAACTAGCAGACATGTACAACAACAGTATAGGGAGTGCTAGCATCAAGGAGGAATGGTTACACAGCTACCAGATTCCCTTGCCGAAGCCTGACAAAGACCACAAAAAAATTCAGGGATATCGAATTATAACCATGCAGAATACAATAGGCAAGCTGCTGGAGAAGGTAATTGCCAGGAAAATATCAAGCTACCTAGAGGGGCAAGGTGTTTTCCCACCTACCCTGGGTGGGTACCGTCCAAAAAGAGAAACCTGGACCAATGCAGCAGTCTTTGCCCAGGATGTCTTATGAAGGTTTCCACGCAGGCACTGAAACCGTTGCTGCAGCGATTGATCTTGAGGACGCATACAACAGAGTACCACTGGATTTTTTAATGTTTCAGCTTCTCGAACTAAACGTAAGTCCATTCCTCCTTAGTTGGATCGCTGCAGCCCTCTTCCAACGGAAAGTAGTTTTTAGATGTGGCAGTTGGACTTCGGAACCAACAACAATATATCCTGGCCTACCACAGGGATCACCATTATCTCCGGTACTGTTCAACGCCTACACAGTGAGAATCACCAGTGAGCAGATCACTGGACCTGGCAGGACATTGTCATATGCCGATGATGTTTTAGTGTATCGTCAGGGTAAGGATAGAGAGGAGGTTGCTGTGGAACTACAAACCGAACTCAATCACATAAGTACTTGGTGTGATGAAGCTGGGGCAATGGTCAACCCAACAAAGGCAACAGTGACTTGGTTCTCGTTGAATAATCATATTGTCAACACTCCAACACCAACTGTAATGCTGTGTTCAGAGGCGGTGGAAAGAACGCAGGCAATGAATTACCTGGGGATACGGTTTGATCGAAGCCTTGCTTATAATGTGCACATAGACCAGGTGATAACAAAGGCCAAGCGGGGTTTGGCAGCGATGCGGGTGATGGCGGCAGCAAACTGTGAGCAGCGCCATCTATGTCTTCTGTACGAGGGGCTGGTCATGTCTGTTTTGGAGTATGCAATGGCAATCCTGACTCCCAGCCGTAAGCAGATAGAAAGGATGGAAAGGATACAGAATGAAGCTATGCGCATTATTCTTGGATGTACAAGAGATACAGCATGCAGGGCGATGCGCTACCTTTTTGATTTTCCAACCATTGAAGAGAGAATACAAGGTTGCAGGGCACGCGCCTACCTCAGAATTAACGCAAACACACAACATCCACTGCATAGTGAAATTAGGAAGGTGAAGGGCAGCAGGTTAAAAAGAGGACGGTCGTGGATGGGTCAAGCCGAAGACATTCTTCAACAGGTGTGTTCACTTGAGGACTTAGAACCTGGCGAGGAGTGGGTGCAAGTGCCAACAGACTTCTGCACATCCTTTTCAGTTTGCATCCAACTAGATACAAAAAATGCAGACAAGAAAATCCGGCTGCTGTTGAGGCTGAAGTACAAGCGTTGATTTTCGAGAATTCGCTAGACGGTGACGCGGTCATCTACACAGATAGGTCGGTCGTCCGACATGTGAGAAGCTCATGGGCCTTTACAGCTCGGGCCGGAGGGAGAATTGTGAAGGAGGACTCTGGTGCTTTCACTGAAACCACAAGTAGCCTGACCATGGAAGTCATGGCAGTAAGTAAAGCAATAACATGGCTCGAGACACAGACATTCACTAGGGCTTGTTTCCTTAGCGACTCAATGAACATGATCAAGAGGATAGAGGAGGGGTCGATCCGAAGAGAATGGTTGCTGCCTCTGGAGCGGTCTCGACTGGCAAAGATTAGTTTCATCTTCGTGCCAGGGCATGCGGGAGTACAAGGAAATGAGCGGGCTGACAAGCTCGCAGGTGAGGCTACTGTGGAGGGCCCATGAACCAGGCCGACATTCTGAATGCTCTACGAGAAGTAAGACTTTTGCGAGAACCAAGTGATGACTGTGAATCTACAACAATGGCCAGACTGCGAGAGCAGCAAATTAAAAGAGGGGTGGCCAAACAAGAACACTACGCAGGAAGCCAAAGAAGATTGATAAACCAACACAGAACTGGCGTCGTTAGCCGCTACACGTTGCGGGATTTGCTGAGGAGGGGATCCGAGCACTTATGGACTGAATGGTTCGATGTGCAATGAGGATGATCTGTCGACTAACTAACTAACTAACACGCGTTCGAAACAGTTGCGCCCGATTTTTACAGTAGACGGCGTTGCGCTGAGTTTTAACGTGTTAGGTATAGGAGCCGGTTGTTCAGAAAACAATGGTAAACTGCTGAACGTAAACTTGCCAAGACATCAACAACAACAGTAAAATTATGGTGTTGACATATATAGGATATGCCCCAAAAAAATTCTTTTTATAGCCGAGAATGGATACTAGAGATGAGCTTTCAGCTTTATTCTTATCAAACTCGTCCACAACTTGATTTGGGTCAGTGTGATGATATGTTCAGACAACCGGTTTTCTGTCAGCCTCGGTCTACACAGGATGGTATTCCACGCACTTTTTCACCCAGGGCATGTGATTAACATCAATTGTAACCCAGTCCGAGATGAAGATCTTCCTAACATCACTACTCTCTGAAATCCAAGGTTAGTATCACTTTTGGGTCTGTCACATTATTTAACCAATCCGTTGACTCAAACCCTTCACTAAGAGAAGAAGCATTGGTTATTCGTTTTGCGGCAAACGGGAATTGTTCATGCTTAAGGCGAGTGTCATACGTCTAGGCGATTTCGTCACTGACGCCGCCGTATTTACTCATGAAAGTAAAGGTGGAGGATCTAGATTCCACGCCATCGTGGCATTTGGGACATACGGTGCTACAGCCATGATTGCGTGAACAAATGGCACTGGAGTTTGTCCATCAAGTATGATTCTGACCATTCATTTCATCCAGTGGTGTTGAAAGTTTGGGGCCGTGAGTTCTAAGATGGCCTATTTTGGCTCGAAATGTTCTTTGACAATGTGGGCAAAGAATGCTTGATTTTCCAGGAGAAGAATCTCCTGCAGTAATTTTTTTTTTTTTTTTTTTTCCATTCTTTCTTTTTCACAGTTCTTGCAGTCCTGATTACTTCACAAATTGCTACCCCCTTGCGTAATGATGTACGCCACGAATTTCGGTTTTTGGCAGCAGTTTCCCAAGTGTCGTGATGAAAGATAAAGAATTACTTGCGCGATGAATTGGATTAAAGTGAGGAAGAGTTATGCATTTCATCGACCACACTCTTCGCCCGAGTCCAGGGCGCTCTACGTGCCTTGTTAAATGGCACTAGACAGAGGATGTATCACTTCTGTCGCCTAAACTTCCAGAAAATGTTCTGGTCTCAGTATTATCTGGAGGATGGGTGGATCTCGGAACCACTAGATGATGCAAAGCTGTCTCGAAGAGAATTTGAACTCTGTACCACCAGGCCTGAAGACGAGTGAATGTATTCTCTCTAAGCAGATGTAGAGATGAATGGGTGTAAATTGTTCTCGTAGCACACAGATTATGACTGCGCCTATGTTGTCCTCTATTGTGCTCACGGCTGCTACTGTCACAAAAGATGCCAAATACAAGATTTATTCTGACTGATTGCTTTAAGCTGTGTGTCATCGTGTAGCAACGTATCATATGACCTTCGCATTATGAGCCCTGTGTCCATCCTGGATACTCCCACGAATTCCTTGGTTTCAAACTTATCAGCTCGTTCATTACCAAGGACACCAGCATGACCTAGACCTGGTCAGAGACCCACCTATCGTCTTGAAGGCGTGATTTGTGCGCGTGTGTGTGTGTGTGTGTGTGTGTATGTCTCTGTGTGTGTGTCTGTGTCTGTGTGTGTGTGTGTGTGTGTGTGTGAGTGAGTGAGTGAGTGAGTGAGTGAGTGAGTGAGTGAGTGAGTGAGAGAGTGAGTGAGTGTTAGTGTCTGTGTATTTGTGGAGGTGTGTGTTTCCCCCTCACAACTAGACTCACTTCTGTATGAAATTGAATGTTGAAGTTTAAAAAATTATGATGAAACCCCAGACTGCTTTTTTTTTTTTTTAAGGAATATTGATAATATCATGGACAAAGATGAAAACAAACCCAGAGGTATTGTGAACTTTAGGCGTTGCCGGGTGGGTGTGGGTGTGTAACCGATCCCTAACAGGCGTGGCTCACTCGTGACTGATCGTAGGACAATCTCAATTCATTATATGTCAGCTGCTATGTAGGTCAAGATTCTCCTTGACGAATAAACAGTGTGTGGACCAAAAGACTGCTTGACCCAGTTGGTTGGGGCAGGAGAGAAGGTGACACTGCTACCTACCCCCTTTTTTTTCCATATCTTTTACAAGACATCGCTGTCAACATTAGCATCTTTCAGCTGATTGTTGATTTCTGGGCAAGATTACGCTCAGTAGTTTGCATTGCTTTCTGAGCGGCCGGCTCACATACCCCTTAAGTCTCCAACGCGGCGAGAACCACCCCTATTGTACAACCCACAATAACTTAGGACGGGAGCATTCATTCGAACATTTAAACACACATTACGCCTTGTAAATATACATTGATGTGTATGAAATAAACGTTTAACAAAAAAAAAAAAAAAATCATTCGAACATTAGCCGCTAAAAGATCAAGCGACGGAGAAAGTACACATCACCATGTTACAGCCATCGGAAAGTGCACACTGCCATGTTACAGCCATCGGAAGATGGTCAGGCTATGGATTTGCTGTTTTCTTCTAATGACCGCTGTGCTAAAAGGTGAAAGAGAATAAGGGGAACTGCGGTAAAGCTTTAAAAGGCAATAAATGAATCACCGAAAGACGAGAAGTAGATTGTGAGCTTCACTAGAACACGATTACAAGTAGCAAAATGAACGTTGCGGGCAAAGCCTTTGTCAGCACAAAACAACATTAAAACACTACATTAAAATATTAAAGTTACTTATCTGTATCCTTGTACAGTTGGCTGAAAACGTCTCTGACACATCCGGTTAATTCAACCCATTAATAGTTGCTCAAAGACGTTTTAAGTAACTTTCATATTTTCATATAGTGTTTTTTGTGTAGTGTGTCGGTTTATGTTTGTTTGTTCTGTGCTGACGAAGGCTTTGGCAGCAACGTCCATTTTGTTTTGTTTTTTGTAATCGTGTTCTAGTAAAGCTCACAGCTTACTTCTTGTTTTTCGGTGATTCATTTAAGAGGTGAAAGGAGTGACTGCGGAGGGGGAAGGGGGGTTGTGGCGAAGGCTGGTGGGCAGTGTTTAGTGCAGGAGTGTCTGGTATATGATACCACACCATCTAGTCTGAGAATGGATGCGGAGGCAGTCACAACGGCGTTACGTTGGTGAGAGGACAAATAGCATACGCATGTCGTGATTGTAACGGGCTCACAAAGTTTGATGAGAAAGATGAAGTCAGGCATGCTACAGGCAGCGTAGCCGGTTTTAATTCAACAATGAAAAATAGAGAGCATATGATGGAGATTTTCCACAAGGCAAGGTGTTGTGGGAAACTAGCAGGCAAACAGATTGGCTGGCTCTTCTCCGCTGGGTGGTGTGTTGGTGCATGATAAGGCAGACCTGGTCGGCGCCCTTTGGATCATGCGTATAGTGCGGAAGAACAGATGGACCATCCCTGGAGAGAATGATGCTGCAGGGAGTGACTAGAGGATCAGGCCGACACGCAGGACTCCGAGGAAAGTCCATACGGGCACATAATCAAACTGCTACTGGTACCATTAGTATTGGGACTCCTCACTGGCTGTTGAAGTTGAGGACGCAACACGTTTGGAATTGTCCCGAGTTCTTTGATGTCGGTCCGATAACAGTCTTACGAAGTGGTTCTCTTTCATGAACCAGAAAACCTATCCCTGTCGTTGCAATGTGTTAAACATTTGTATTATCCTGAAGCCGTTCTCTTCTCCGTCACTCTGTATCAATCAATGAAGTGCCGTCTGCACAATGAAGGTTGGCTGCAATCCCCAACACCATCTGCCTCTCGCTAATGTTATAACCAATAATCATTTTTCATCTCACCTCATTATGTTCCTCTTGAACCCTGCGGTGTCGAGGTGAAGTATAAACAGCGGGAGAGTGCCCGTTTATGGGCTTCATATATCGATATTCCCATGGACTCTTCAATTCCCTGCGTCCGTCTTTTACGTAGTCGGCCTCGTTCTCTGCTTCCGTCTGGTCTGTACACCATTGCTTGTTGTGGTATACTGTTAGTTGGTAACCTACTTCCTGCCTTCTAAAAAAATCTAGTGCAGCTATAACCCCCCCCCCCCCCTTTCCCCCCCCCCCCCCCCCCCCACTTTAGTCCTGATTTCTTCATTTCTGATCTTATCGCTGAAGAATACATTGAGTATTCTTCTTAATGTTTTATTTTTGTCTCTATATGTCAATTACTTTTTTTTATTGAAAAATCTCTTCCCAACCCCTAATTTCTTCTTGATCTCTATTTCCCTATTACCAGCATTTGTTAAATATGTACAGGATAGGAAAACGTTTTTACTTTTTCTAGTATTTAGCCTGATGTTGATTGTTGGCCTATCCTTGTTATGATATTCATTGTCGGCCTATCCTTGTTGTGATGTTCATTGTTAGCCTATCCTTGATGTGCTATTCATTGTTAGCCTATCCTTGATGTAATGTTCATTGTTGGCCTATCCTTGATGTGATGTTCATTGTTAGCCTATCCTTGATGTGATGTTCACTGTTGGCCTATCCTTGATGTGATGTTCATTGTTGGCCTATCCTTGATGTGATGTTCATTGTTAGCCTATCCTTGATGTGATGTTCACTGTTGACCTATCCTTGATGTGATGTTCATTGTTGGCCTATTCTTGATGTGATGTTCATTGTTAGCCTATCCTTGATGTGATGTTCATTGTTGGCCTATCCTTGATGTGATGTTCATTATTGGTGTATCCTTGATGTGATGTTCATTGCAGGCCTATCCTTGATGTGATGTTCATTGTTGGCCTATCCTTGATGTGATGCTCATTGTTGGCCTATCCTTGATGTGATGTTCATTTTTGGCCTTTTCTTGCTGTGATGTTTATCGTTGGCCTATCCTTGTTGTGATGTTCATTGTTGGCCTATCCTTAATGTGATGTTAATTCTTGGCCTATCCTTGATGTGATGTTCATTGTTGGCCTATCCTTGTGATGTTCATTGTTAGCCTATCCTTGATGTGATGTTTATTGTTAGCCTATCCTTGATGTGATGTTCATTGTAGGCCTATCCTTGATGTGATGTTCATTGTTGGCCTTTTCTTGCTGTGATGTTCATTGTTGGCCTATCCTTGTAGTGATGTTCATTGTTGGCCTATCCTTGATGTGATGTTCATTGTTGGCCTATCCTTGATGTGATGTTCATTGTTGGCCTATCCTTGATGTGTTGTTAATTGTTGGCCTTTTCTGGCTGTGATATTCATTGTTGGCCTATCCTTGTGATTGTCATTATTGGCCTATCCTTGTGATTTTCATTATTGGCCTATCCTTGTGATTTTCATTATTGGCCTATCCTTGATGTGATGTTCATTGTTGGCCTATCCTTGATGTGATGTTCATTGTTGGCCTTTTCTTGCTGTGATGTTCATTGTTGGCCTATCCTTGTGATTTTTCATTATTGAACATCACATCAAGGATAGGCCAACAATAGTTTAGTTTAGTAGTAAACTATACTATTGTTGGCCTATCTTTGATGTGATGTTCATTGCTGGCCTTTTCTTGCTGTGATGTTCATTGCTGGCCTTTTCTTGCTGTGATGTTCATTGTTGGCCTATCCTTGTGATTTTCATTATTGGCCTATCCTTGTGATGTATATTGTTGGCATATCCTTGTGATGCTCATTGTGGTGTTTCTACGGAAGCCAAATTGTTCATTAGGTACTTCTGTATCTGTTTTAATCTGAATTCTTCCCTTTATGGTCTTGAGTAGTATTTTTAATCCTGGATTTATTTTTTACACAAAGTTGGTATTATCAGTGTTTTATATATTATGTTGCCCTTGTTAAATGGATGTGGCATGTGATTTAAAATATTTTGCAATTGTAATTACTCGTTTATAAATATAACCGTACATACATAAGCCGGTCTCCCTGGCGGTTAAACGACTTTCTTCGTAATACCGTTTATTCACGTAGGGTCTCGCAAAGCACGATAATTGGTAGCGGTTCTCGCCGCGTTGGTTACTTAGGGATAAGTGAGCCGGCTGCTCAGAAAGCAATGGCAAACTACTGAGCGTTATATTGCCAAGAAATAAACAACAGCGGTAAAATGCTGGTGCTGACAGCGATGTCCTGTAAAGGATATGCGAATAAAAAATACATACATAAACACAACGTACAGGTGTTTGTGTGCACGCGTGTGTGCGTGTCGGAGAGGACAAATGATAGCGCAGTAACTTGCACGTTTGTCTGAGGGCCCACTGGTAATGTGTTCGAAACCCCATCAAGACAGATACTTTAATATACATATATATTATATATATATATATATATATATATATATATATATATATATATATATATATATATATATATATATATATATATATATATATATATATATATATATATATATATATAAGAATCCAGCTTAAGAATGGAGGTGGAGGCGGTCACTGCGGCTCTCCGCTGGATGGAGAATACGACACACTTACAAATCGTGATTGTAACTGACTCAGAAAGCATGCTGATGAGGGTGAGGACGGGCAAGCTTCGTCCGGAGTGGCTTGCTTCGCTTCGGAGGTCACGGGTGACAAGCATCGCCTGGATCTTTTCTCCGAGGCATGCCGGTGTGCTGGGAAATGAACAGGCGGACAGATTGGCTAGCTCTGCAGAACTTGGTGGAGTATTTATACATGACAAGGCAGACGTGGTTGCGGCCTTGTGGGAGCACGTGCAACCTCGGAGGAGCAAATGGATTACCATGGTCTGGCAAGAATGAGACAGCGAGGAGTGACGAGGGGATCTGACCGACGCTCAACGCTCAGAGGAAAAGAGAGACGGACATATAATCAGATTGCTACTGGTACTATTGGTGTTGGAACTCTTCGCTGGCTGCTGAGGATGGGGACGGAGCGCTTATGGGAATGCCCCGAATGCTGTGATGTCGATTCCTAAATCAATCAATCAATCACATATATATATATATATATATCAAATCTCATCTCATCATGTTCCTCTTGTACCTTGCGGTGTCGAGGTGAAGTATAAACTTCGTGAGAGTGCCCGATTATGGGCTTCATATATCGATATTCCCATGGATTCTGCTATTCCCTCCGTCCAACGTTTACGTGGTCGGCTTCTTCCTCTGTTTCCATCTGGTCTGTACATCATTGCTTGCTGTGGTATGCTGTTGACTGGTAACCTACTTGCATGGCCAAACCATTTGACTTGCTGTTTTCTGATAAAATCTAGTGCTGCTTTAACCCCCACTTTAGTCCTGATTTCTTCATTTCTGATCTTATCTCTTCTTGATACGTTGAGTATTCTTCTCAGGAACCTCATTTCTGTTGTTGTGATTTTTCTTTTCTCTTTTTCTGTCATTGTCCAGGTTTGGCATTGGTAGCATAGAGATATATATATATGTACTGTTGTTGTTTGTCCATCAAGAATGATGATGACCATTCATTTCATCCAGTGGGGTTGAAAGTATGGAGCCGTGGGTTCCAAGATGGTAATGATATATATCCGCCCACGCTTTCCGGCATGGCACATGATTGATTGATTTATATATATATATATATATATATATATATATATATTATATATATATATATATATATATATATATATATCGAGAGAGAGAGAGGAGAGAGAGAGAGAGAGAGAGAGAGAGAGAGAGGGAGAGAGAGAGAGAGAGAGAGAGATGGTCAGTCCTTTCCTTCCCTTCTGTAGCCTGAGTGCACGGAGTTATAGGTGGTCAGCTGTCCGTCATGTAGCCCGAGTGCACGGAGTTATAGTGGCCAGTCGTTACTTCCTGTAGCCTGGGTGCACGGAGTTATAGGTGGCCAGTCCTTCCCTCCTGTAGCCTGAGTGCACGGAGTTATAGGTGGTCAGTCCTTCTCTCCTGTAGCCTGGGTGCACGGAGTTATAGGTGGCCAGTCCTTCCCTCCTGTAGCCTGAGTGCACGGAGTTATAGGTGGTCAGTCCTTCCCTCCTGTAGCCTGAGTGCACGGAGTTATAGGTGGCCAGTCCTTCCCTCCTGTAGCCTGAGTGCACGGAGTTATAGGTGGCCAGTCCTTCCCTCCTGTAGCCTGAGTGCACGGAGTTATATGTGGCCAGTCCTTCCTCTCCTGTAGCCTGAGTGCACGGAGTTATAGGTGGCCAGTCCTTCCCTCCTGTAGCCTGAGTGCACGGAGTTATAGGTGGTCAGTCCTTCTCTCCTGTAGCCTGGGTGCACGGAGTTATAGTGGCCAGTCGTTACTTCCTGTAGCCTGGGTGCACGGAGTTATATTGGCCAGTCGTTACTTCCTGTAGCCTGGGTGCACGGAGTTATAGTGGCCAGTCGTTACTTCCTGTAGCCTGGGTGCACGGAGTTATAGTGGCCAGTCGTTACTTCCTGTAGCCTGGGTGCACGGAGTTATAGTGGCCAGTCGTTACTTCCTGTAGCCTGGGTGCACGGAGTTATAGGTGGCCAGTCGTTACTTCCTGTAGCCTGGGTGCACGGAGTTATAGGTGGCCAGTCCTTCCCTTCTGCAGCCTGAGTGCACAGAGTTATAGTTGACTAGGCTTCCCCTCCTGTAGTCTCAGTGCACGGAGTTACAGAGAGCTGACATCAAACCCTTGTCCAATCGTGCTCATGCAATTGTCAGTGTAATTCCATAACCGTTACACCATAACACGAGCAACATATACGTTTTGAGAGCGCCTAAGAGACAAATACTGCCGATAACACAAAATCAGAGAAATCGTTGGCCTTTCTGGAATACATTTCAGCAGCTGGTTAGATTAATGGGGGACAAGGAAGAAAGCAGCGAGGAAAGGTGTTCGACAAGCTTTCATCACGGATAAATATCAGCACATCGACACATTCCTCGCTTTACATGGGTTGTAGTTATTAAGTTTATGAAAAGCCGAAAAGTGCACAGATGTTGTCTAAATTCAGTTGGGTATTTGTTAATAATTTAATTTGCAGATGGTTGTAACCTTAAAAAAAACACACGTGCGCACATGCGCACGCATACACACGCATGCGCGCGCACACACACACCAGACTATAGCAATGATTATCATGATGACATGAGGCAATGATAAATACGTCTCTAAACAGATTATAACAAAGAACAGAACACAAACGAACAATGCGTTATTTTATATTTCAATTATGGATTATCCGACCTAATGATCAACGAAACATACAAGCAAATAATCCAAGAGCGTGGTATTTATTTAAGCATGTCAAATTACCGTAACAATAACCTGGTTTCATCTTGTGAATGGAAATGCAATTATGTAATCATATGTACAACATTCGGGACTTTTACCATTAAAATATATGTATTTGAGAATCTGACACATTGCATTGTGATCTCCAGGTTGCTTTGCATGGAAAAAAAAAAAAAGCATTCACTGGATACTGGCTCGGGAGTCTGCCCTAAACCACGTTAAAACAAAATATACACTCTCTGGTGGCTTGGGTGTCGGCATTAATTCACATAAAATCGAAGTATTCACTCTCTGGCGGCTCGGGTGCCCGCCTTAAATCATGTAAAAACACAGCATTCAAAATTATCTACATTAGATCTCATAAAACAAAAATGCACAACCTCGTGAATGGAGTATCTACACAGAAACAAAAATTCACATCCTAGTGATTGAGGATCTACATTAGATCTCATAGAAAGAAGTCACACCTTTGTGATTGAGGTATCTACATTCGATCTCACGGAAACAAAGATTCACACTCTAGTGATTGAGGTGTGTAACTACATTAGATCTCACAGAAACAAAGATTCACACTCTCGACATTGAGGTATGTATCTACATTAGATCTCACAGAAACAAAAATTCACACTCTCAACATTGAGGTATGCATCTACATTAGATCTCACATAAACAAAATTTCACACACATGTGACTGGGGTTATCCACATTAGATCTCGCAGAAACAAAACATGACGCCTTCGTGGCTGGGGACTCCACACAAGATCATACAGAAGCAAAGATCAACTTCTTAATGTGAATACAGACACTTTGTTGGATCGGATATCGCCATGAGTAACAAACAGCAAACAACGAAATACAGCAATACTTTTAGGTCTGGCAATGCCATCCTGTAATGTTAGGAGATGTTGAATGAATTCACCTTCTGCAGAGAAAATGGACACGCGATTGTTGAAATGGTCGGCAACGTACAAGTTACCTTCTGCATCGCTTGCAACTCCATAGGGAAACTTGAAACAGCCATCCCCCCTTCCGTAGCTTCCAAACTGACTTATAAAATGCATGTCTTGATCAAATATCTTGATGCAGTGATTGGCTGAATCCGCGATTACGTAATTTCCGGAATGGGTAAGGCATACGTAACGTGGCTGCTTAAAGAAGGACTGGCACAAATGTGTCACAGAAGATGTGAGTCCTTGAGGTAATGGTGAAGTTTTAAAGTGTGGTTCCATCTCTGGTGAGGATGGTGTAAGCTTTGTTAGCAACTCGCCTTCTTTGCTGAAAATAAGCACCTCGTTGGCCTGTTCATCAGCAACAATGAAGCGGCCCTGGCCGTCGCACTGTATTCCTGTGTGGGAGAAGCCAGAAAAACTGTCAGAAGCTGATATAGCAGAGGATAATAACATATAACAAAAGTTTCGTGTATATGATTCTTTATCACCAAGTGATGGCATGGCAGGGCGTTCAATTCTTACACGGGCATTAAGTTGGACTTAAACGCCGACTTCTCATTCAGAAAGCAATGGCAAACTACTGAACTAACAATGCTTAGAAATTGAGCCTTACGAGTTGATCGCAACACCCTGCAAAGGACACGCAACATTTGTCATAACTTTGTACACAGCCAGAGAAGCACGGGTGTAACATTTGTCATCAGCTGTACACAGCCAGAGAAGCACGGGTATAACATTTGTCATCAGCTGCACAGAGCCAGAGAAGCACGGGTATAACATTTGTCATCAGCTGCACACAGCCAGAGAAGCACGGGTATAACATTTGTCATCACCTGTACACACCCAGCGAAGCACGGGTGTAACATTTGTCATCACCTGTACACACCCAGCGAAGCACGGGTATAACATTTGTCATCACCTGCACACACCCAGCGAAGCACGGTGTAATATTTGTCATCACCTGCACACACCCAGCGAAGCACGGGTGTAACATTTGTCATCACCTGTACACACCCAGCGAAGCACGGGTGTAACATTTGTCATCACCTGTACACACCCAGCGAAGCACGGGTGTAACATTTGTCATCACCTGCACACACCCAGCAAAGCACGGGTGTAACATTTGTCATCACCTGTACACACCCAGCGAAGCACGGATGCAACATGTGTCATCACCTGTACACACCGAGCGAAGCACGGATGTAACTTTTGTCATCACCTGCACACACCCAGCGAAGCACGGGTGTAACTTTTGTCATCACCTGTACACACCCAGCGAAGCACGGGTGTAACATTTGTCATCAGCTGTACACACCCAGCGAAGCACGGGTGTAACATTTGTCATCACTTGTACACACCCAGCGAAGCACGGGTGTAACATTTGTCATCAGCTGTACACACCCAGGGAAGCACGGGTGTAACATTTGTCATCAGCTGTACACACCTAGCAAAGCACGGGTGTAACTTTTGTCATCACCTGTACACACCCAGCGAAGCACGGGTGTAACAGGCAACATTTGTCATCAGCTGTACACACCCAGCGAAGCACGGGTGTAACATTCGTCATCACCTGCACACACCCAGTGAAGCACGGGTGTAACATTTGTCATCAGCTGTACACACCCAGGGAAGCACGGGTGTAACCATTGTCATCAGCTGTACACACCTAGCAAAGCACGGGTGTAACTTTTGTCATCACCTGTACACACCCAGCGAAGCACGGGTGTAACAGGCAACATTTGTCATCAGCTGTACACACCCAGCGAAGCACGGGTGTAACATTCGTCATCACCTGCACACACCCAGCGAAGCACGGGTGTAACAGGCAACATTCGTCATCACCTGTACACACCCAGCGAAGCACAGGTGTAAATGGCAACGCACAGCATGTGCAAATTATAGGGGACGCAAGGGCCTGGGTGGGGGGAGGGGTTAAACACACACACATGCACACACACTTACATACAAACACTGATGTAACAGACAGCGCACAGCATGTGCATATAATAGGGGCGGCAAGGGGCGGGGGGGGGGGGGGGTAAACACACACATACACACACATAAACACTGATGTAACAGACAGCGCACAGCATGTGCACATAATGGGGACGGCAAGTTTCGGGGGAGACACACACACAACACACACACTAAAATAACAGACAACGCACAGAATGTGCATATAATAGGGGGGGGGGGGGGGGGATAAACACGCACACATACACACACTGTACACAAACATTTACAGCACGAATTGGCCTTATCAGCCACACTCGCCATCGCCATGGGTTATAGTTTGAAGCACAATGTACCAAACTATCCTCTGTCAAGACGGAATGGTGCCAATGTACACACAATCAACCACAGGTGTAACAGACAGTGCACAGTGTGTGCGTATAGTAGGGGTAGCAAGGGCGGGGGAGATACGGTGAATTATTATTGTTTGTGCTCTCTCGGAGGTCAACCTGAATACAGTGCAGACCTGACAATGCGAACTCACCTGGGACCCAAGAAATAGTTCTTCTTATCAGAAATTCCGCTTATTAGAGTTCAAGCGTATAGTAATGCATTTACAACGTACAATACAGTATTGTTCTTCACAACAGAAATTCACCACATCTAAGATCGCATTAAGCGTTTTTTTTTTTTTTTAAGAAAAAAATAACTTGAAGTTATTTTCATCTCCAATGTGTCCACAAATTATTATTATTACTCTCTCTCTCTCTCTCTCTCTCTCTCTCTCTCTCTCTCTCTCTCTCTCTCTCTCTCTCTCTCTCTCTCTCTCCTCTCTCTCTTCTCTCAGCGTGTGTGCATATTTGCGTCTGAAGGAAAGGGAAGCGGGATCAGAAGAGACACTAACCTGTCGGTCCAGACAACATGGAGTGCCCAAACTCTGTAATCGGTTCACCGGCCGCTGACCACAAAGCCACACATCCTTGCCTCTTCAAGGTCACAGCCAGGCAACCATCGGAAGCCAGACATGTAGCATAAGGCTCGGACCCGTCCTCCAGCGAGAAAGTAATCTTCGGGTGCCCATCTGCGCCAAACAACACCATATTGTTGCACAAAATGTCGGTGACAAACGCGTTCCCGTCTTCCAGCGGTTGGATGTGAGTGGCGTCTTTGATCACGTGAACTTCGCCATCTTCCTGCGGGATAAACGTCGTGAACTGGTGATGCAAATCAAGGTGAAATTTTCGCCTGCGCAGACTTGGTATCCGGGTGAAATTTACGTGTGATGAGTCATTCCGTTGAGAATCTTGTCTGATAAGAGAGTAACTTCGTTCTGGGGTGTGAACTTTGACCTGTACCTGTCTACGACTTGAGGGAACTTTATTGTCATTTCTAATGGAGTTTTCGTCCATGTCCATAGGGTGCTCAGTTCTAAAGCGCACATTTTCGCTACGTCTAGACTCAGTATCTTTCTTAGTTAGGCCTTCTCTAAGAATCCCATGAATTGTTTTCATCTTCTCTTTTATCTGTGCCTTCGTTTGGCGTTCGGATCTAGGTTCAACAATGTCGTGAATAGATTGAATATGACTGAGATTTCGAGACAGTAGACACGTGTGTTTGTGCTGAGTTATGGCTGCTTAAATCGTCTGTAGACTTGCTAGTGAGATTATTCAAACTTTTGGAAGATTTACGCTTGAATAGAGCTCCGACTTTCTGAAGATACCAGCCGCGCTTGTGGGGTATGTATGGGGTAGACACGATCTTGCTTTTAGCACCGCTATTGTCAAGACTCAATGAGGCTGGTTCTGTTGTTTCTTCAAGTTGAAAACTATCATCCTGATTAAGAATGGATTCATTAGACGGACTCTTGGCGCGCATTAATCTAATGTGAATCTGAGGTATCACGGATGAAGGGACGCTTAGTCTACGTGTATTGTCAATAAAACGCAGGCCTCTGACAGCAATATCATTAGATATGAGGCCGCCAGCCATTCTGTTCACACTGTTGATCACATTCTCTTTGTCTCCGTCTTCAGTCTCCTCCAGCTCTGGTAACACACCAGTTCTGTGAATTTTCCTGGTCCCGATTGGACTGGAATAACTGCCATTGACAAATGCAAAACAGTCACGTGTTGAGAGGATTGATGTGTCGCAGCTGTCTTGCAGGATTGGAGTTTCTGAGGTTAAAGATGTAGAGAAGAATGCATTGGAGTGATCGTGGTCTGATGTACAAGCGGTGGAGTATGAGACTGAAGCATCGGTGGTTCCTGTATGTGGGTTGTGGCGGGAAGTGATCGAAGCAACACCAGCCATGCTAATTGCCTGTCTGCTGATTTTATTAGGGAGAACTGTCGCTAATCTGTATTCCTGTAAATGAAAAAGAACTGGATTTATTAAGCCAGTAATATTTAGCTAATAAAATAATAATGCAATGCTAACAACTAAAACGCACGTGACTTCCTGGACCAGATGTTGAATAATGCAGGTCATGATGCACTGCGCTGTATTGGCACCTTGCCTTCTTGACAGACTGTGCTTAAAAAAGGCATAATAACCTCTCCATAACACAAAGCCTGGGCTGAATTGTTGAGACCATGTGTTGCCCAGGCAGTATGGTCACTCTCTCGGCCTGCCTAGTTTATTTCAGAGGAAAGGTAACACCAATACATCTGGAACAAGACAAGTTGCAGAAGCTGCCGGATCAGCAAATATATGCTCTGTCTGAGCTTCGATCCTAGACCAGTTGCCGACCAAGGCTTAGGACTTGGTCTACCCTGCCATGACATTTAGTCTTTATGTTGCACTTCCTCGCACCAGGATAAGGCTTGTCCCTCTCAATTGCGCTCCTCTGCCGGAAGTCATTATCACAATGTGGGGTGTCGGGTTTGGTAAGCACCGCCCAACATTCGGCGCCAGCAGACAGCAGGTAGCACCGTCTACTGTCCTACGGTTGCTCAGTCATACCCGGCAAAGACCTGACTAAAATTGTGATGCCATATTAATACAAACAAGTGACTCTGTTTACACGACTAGTGGCATGGTTTACACGACTAAGTAAAGCATTGTTTACACGACTAGTGGCATGGTTTACACGACTAGTGGCATGGTTTACACGACTAGTGGCATGATTTACACGACTAGTGGCATGATTTACACGACTAGTGGCATGATTTACACGACTAGTGGCATGATTTACACGACTAGTGGCATGATTTACACGACTAGTGGCATGATTTACACGACTAGTGGCATGATTTACACGACTAGTGGCATGATTTACACGACTAGTGGCATGATTTACACGACTAGTGGCATGGTTTACACGACTAAGTCAGGCATTGTTTACACGACTAGTGGCATGATTTACACGACTAGTGGCATGATTTACACGACTAGTGGCATGATTTACACGACTAGTGGCATGATTTACACGACTAGTGGCATGATTTACACGACTAGTGGCATGATTTACACGACTATGTGGCATGATTTACACGACTAGTGGCATGATTTACACGACTAGTGGCATGATTTACACAACTAGTGGCATGATTTACACGACTAGTGGCATGTTTCGACTAGTGCTGATTTAATGACTGTGGCTATTTACCCTGTGGAATGATTTAACAAACTGGGTTTTTTTAAGCTAGTAATTTTAAAGCAAAGTGGCATGTTTTAATGCTAGGGGCTAACAACTAAAAGCATGACTTCCAGCCCTAGTGTCTAAATTAATGCAGGGTCATGATTTCCCCTGGGGCTGATTGGCACCTTGCTGTTTACAGACTGGGGCTTTTAAAAAAGGCATGTTTTAACCTAGTGGCATGACAAAGCCTGGGCTGAATTGACTAGTCATGTTTGCCCAGGGCATGATTTCACGACTGTGGCATGTTACCGCTAGTGATATTTCAGAAGGGCATGTTTTACACGACTACATCTGAAAAACGACTAGTTGCAGAAAGCTGTGGTTTTTCAGCAAATTTACAGCTAGGGGCATGTTTACAGCTTCGATTTAAGACCATTTTACCGACTAAGGCTAGGCATTGGTCTGCCCTGTCATAAATTTAGTTTTTAGTTGCATGTTCCTCGACCGGGTGGCTTGTTCCCTAGTCAATTACGCTCCTCTGCCGAAGTCATTATCACGACTGTGGGGTGATTTCCGGGGTTTGGTAAGCGTGGCCCATGTTTTCACGACTGGGGCAAAACAGCAGGGTTTTACCCCGTCTAGTGGCATGGTTTTGCTAGTCATGTTTACCCGGGCATAAAACCGACTAGTAATTTGATGCATATTTACACGACAGTGGCTCTGTTTACACGACAAAGGGGCATGATTTACACGACTAGTGGCATGATTTACACGACTAGTGGCATGATTTACACGACTAGTGGCATGATTTACACGACTAGTGGCATGATTTACACGACTAGTGGCATTGTTTACACGACTTGTGGTATATTGCGTGTATGGAGCTGGTGCCTATATTGTTAAATACCAACCAGCACTCAAGGGATGATGCCGTAAATATCACGCCAGTCCTCTTTTCTTCCCAAGATATTTCTTGGTACTCATTTAAGGCTGGGTAGAACAGTAAGCCCGGTACAATTTTAAAATGACGCCTGCATAAAATATTAAATTTTTCAATTATTATTTAAATTTGTTTTTTAAATTATTAAATTATTAAAATCCGTGATCGCCGCACCGCAGACAAGCGTGTTATAACAAAAAGTGACGCAGTGTACCTGTAAACACCAACTATAGCATGTAACGCAGTATATTGGTATCTGCACCAACTATAGCATATGACGCAGTATACTGGTACCTACACCAACTATAGCATATGATGCAGTATACTGGTACCTACACCAACTATAGCATATGACGCAGTATACTGGTATCTGCACCAACTATAGCATATGACGCAGTATACTGATACCAACACCAACTATAGCATATGACGCAGTATACTGGTACCAACACCAACTATAGCAAGTGACGCAGTATACTGATATCTGCACCAACTATAGCATATGACGCAGTATACTGGTATCTGCACCAACTATAGCATATGACGCAGTATACTGATACCAACATCAACTATAGCATATGACGCAATATACTGATATCTGCACCAACTATAGCATATGACGCAGTATACTGGTACCAACACCAACTATAGCAAGTGACGCAGTATACTGGTACCAACACCAACTATAACATACGACGCAGTATACTGGTATCTGCACCAACTATAGCATATGACGCAGTATACTGGTATCTGCACCAAGTATAGCAAGTGACGCAGTATACTGGTATCTGCACCAACTATAGCATATGACGCAGTATACTCATACCTGCACCAACTATAGCATATAACGCAGTATACTGGTATCTGCACCAACTATAGCAAGTGACGCAGTATACTGGTATCTGCACCAACTATAGCATATGACGCAGTATACTGGTACCAACACCAACTATAGCATATGACGCAGTATACTGGTACCAACACCAACTATAGCAAGTGACGCAGTATACTGATATCTGCACCAACTATAGCATATGACGCAGTATACTGGTATCTGCACCAACTATAGCATATGACGCAGTATACTGATACCAACATCAACTATAGCATATGACGCAATATACTGATATCTGCACCAACTATAGCATATGACGCAGTATACTGGTACCAACACCAACTATAGCAAGTGACGCAGTATACTGGTACCAACACCAACTATAACATACGACGCAGTATACTGGTATCTGCACCAACTATAGCATATGACGCAGTATACTGGTATCTGCACCAAGTATAGCAAGTGACGCAGTATACTGGTATCTGCACCAACTATAGCATATGACGCAGTATACTCATACCTGCACCAACTATAGCATATAACGCAGTATACTGGTATCTGCACCAACTATAGCAAGTGACGCAGTATACTGGTATCTGCACCAACTATAGCATATGACGCAGTATACTGGTACCTACACCAACTATAGCATATGACGCAGTATACTGGTATCTGCACCAACTATAGCAAGTGACGCAGTATACTGGTATCTGCACCAACTATAGCATATGACGCAGTATACTGGTATCTGCACCAACTATAGCATATGACGCAGTATACTGATACCTACACCAACTATAGCATATGACGCAGTATACTGGTATCTGCACCAACTATAGCATGTGACGCAGTATACTGGTACCTACACCAACTATAGCATATGACGCAATATACTGGTATCTGCACCAACTATAGCATATGACGCAGTATACTGGTATCTGCACCAACTATAGCATATGACGCAGTATACTGATACCAACACCAACTATAGCATATGACGCAGTATACTGGTACCAACACCAACTATAGCAAGTGACGCAGTATACTGATATCTGCACCAACTATAGCATATGACGCAGTATACTGGTACCCACACCAACTATAGCATATGACGCAGTATGCTCGTACCTACACCAACTATAGCATATGACGCAGTATACTGGTACCAACACCAACTATAGCATATGACGCAGTATACTGGTATCTGCACCAACTATAGCATATGACGCAGTATACTGGTATCTGCACCAACTATATCATATGACGCAGTATACTGGTATCTGCACCAACTATAGCAAGTGAAGCAGTATACTGGTATCTGCACCAACTATAGCATATGACGCAGTATACATATACCAACACCAACTATAGCATATGACGCAGTATACTGATACCAACACCAACTATAGCATATGACGCAGTATACTGGTATCTGCACCAACTATAGCAAGTGACGCAGTATACTGATACCAATACCACTATAGCATATGACGCAGTATACTGATACCAACACCAACTATAGCATATGACGCAGTATACTGGTACCCACACCAACTATAGCATATGACGAAGTATACTGGTACCCACACCAACTATAGCATATGACGCAGTATACTTGTACCTACACCAACTATAGCATATGACGCAGTATACTGGTATCTGCACCAACTATAGCATATGACGCAGTATACTGGTACCAACCAACTATAGCAATATGACGCAGTATACTGATACCAAAACTACCAACTATAAGCATATGACGCAGTATACTGGTATATGCTCCAACTATAGCATATGACGCAAGTATACTGGTATCTGCACTGCAAAACTATAGCAATATGAACGCAGTATACTGGTATCTGCACCAACTATAAGCAGATGACTGCAGTTATACTGATACAACACCAACTATAAGCCATTATGACGCAGTATACTGATACCTAAACCAACTAATAGCCATAATGAGGCAGTATACTTGTATGTGGCAACAACTATAGCAAGTGACGCAGTATACTGGTAATCTGCACCCAACTATAGCATATGAACGCAGTATACTGGTATTCTGCACCAACCTATAGCATATGAACGCAGTATACTGATACCGAACACCAACTTATAGCATAATGACGCAGTAATACTGGTATCTGCACCAAACTATAGCATATGAACGCAGTATACTGGATACCCAACACCAACTATAGCATATGACCGCAGTATACTGATACCAACACCAACTATAGCAATATGACGCAGTATACTGGTATGCTGCACCCACTATAGGCAAGTTGAAGGCAGTATACTGGTACATACACCAACTATTAGCATATGACGCCAGTATACTGGGTACCTACACCAACTATAGCATATGACGCAGTAATACTGGTATCTGCACCAACTATAGCATATGACGCGGTATACTGATACCTACACCAACTATAGCATTTGATGCAGTATACTGATACCTACACCAACTATAGCATATGACGCAGTATACTGATACCTACACCAACTATAGCATATGACGCAGTATGCTCGTACCAACACCAACTATAGCATATGACGCAGTATACTGGTACCTACACCAACTATAGCATATGACGCAGTATGCTCGTACCTACACCAACTATAGCATATGACGCAGTATACTGGTACCTACACCAACTATAGCATATGACGCAGTATACTGATACCTACACCAACTATAGCATATGACGCAGTATACTGATACCTACACCAACTATAGCATATGACGCAGTATGCTCGTAAACACCAACTATCGCATATGACGCAGTATACTGGTACCTACACCAACTATAGCATATGACGCAGTATGCTCGTACCTACACCAACTATAGCATATGACGCAGTATACTGGTACCAACACCAACTATAGCATATGACGCAGTATACTGGTATCTGCACCAACTATAGCATATGACGCAGTATACTGGTATCTGCACCAACTATATCATATGACGCAGTATACTGGTATCTGCACCAACTATAGCAAGTGAAGCAGTATACTGGTATCTGCACCAACTATAGCATATGACGCAGTATACCGATACCAACACCAACTATAGCATATGACGCAGTATACTGATACCAACACCAACTATAGCATATGACGCAGTATACTGGTATCTGCACCAACTATAGCAAGTGACTCAGTATACTGATACCAATACCAACTATAGCATATGACGCAGTATACTGATACCAACACCAACTATAGCATATGACGCAGTATACTGGTACCCACACCAACTATAGCATATGACGAAGTATACTGGTACCCACACCAACTATAGCATATGACGCAGTATACTTGTACCTACACCAACTATAGCATATGACGCAGTATACTGGTATCTGCACCAACTATAGCATATGATGCAGTATACTGGTACCTACACCAACTATAGCATATGACGCAGTATACTGGTATCTGCACCAACTATAGCATATGACGCAGTATACTGGTACCTACACCAACTATAGCATATGACGCAGTATACTGGTACCTACACCAACTATAGCATATGACGCAGTATACTGGTACCTACACCAACTATAGCATATGACGCAGTATACTGATACCTACACCAACTATAGCATATGACGCAGTATACTGATACCTACACCAACTATAGCATATGACGCAGTATGCTCGTAAACACCAACTATCGCATATGACGCAGTATACTGGTACCTACACCAACTATAGCATATGACGCAGTATGCTCGTACCTACACCAACTTTAGCATATGACGCAGTATACTGGTATCTGCACCAACTATAGCATATGACGCAGTATACTGATACCAACACCAACTATAGCATATGACGCAGTATACTGGTATCTGCACCAACTATAGCATATGACGCAGTATACTGATACCAACACCAACTATAGCATATGACGCAGTATACTGATACCAACACCAACTATAGCATATGACGCAGTATACTGGTATCTGCACCAACTATAGCAAGTGAAGCAGTATACTGGTACCTACACCAACTATAGCATATGACGCAGTATACTGGTACCTACACCAACTATAGCATATGACGCAGTATACTGGTATCTGCACCAACTATAGCATATGACGCGGTATACTGATACCTACACCAACTATAGCATATGATGCAGTATACTGATACCTACACCAACTATAGCATATGACGCAGTATACTGATACCTACACCAACTATAGCATATGACGCAGTATACTGATACCTACACCAACTATAGCATATGACGCAGTATGCTCGTAAACACCAACTATCGCATATGACGCAGTATACTGGTACCTACACCAACTATAGCATATGACGCAGTATGCTCGTACCTACACCAACTATAGCATATGACGCAGTATACTGGTACCTACACCAACTATAGCATATGACGCAGTATGCTCGTACCTACACCAACTATAGCATATGACGCAGTATACTGGTACCTACACCAACTATAGCATATGACGCAGTATGCTCGTAAACACCAATTATATCATATGACGCAGTATACTCGTGCCTACACCAATTATATCAAATGAAGCAGTATACTCGTGCCTACACCAATTATATCATATGAAGCAGTATACTGGTGCCTACACCAATTATATCATATGAAGCAGTATACTCGTGCCTACACCAATTATATCATATGAAGCAGTATACTGGTGCCTACACCAATTATATCATATGAAGCAGTATACTCGTGCCTACACCAATTATATCATATGAAGCAGTATACTCGTGCCTACACCAATTATATCATATGAAGCAGTATACTCGTGCCTACACCAACTATAGCATATGGAATTCACAAGAGTATGAAATCCTTGTGTATTTGAAACCATAAAATGGCCATACAAGTGTTTGACAAGACTATCAATTAAAAACAGAGTTGATGAAAGAAACAAAACCAAAGAGATGAAGTTAAACATTTCGACCACTTTAACAAACATAGCACTCTTGTAAACAACCATGTTTGATAGACAGTAGAAGGGAGGCGAGCAAGAGATAGACAGTGGGAAGGTAATATCAAGGGATGTTGCATATGACGCAGCAGTCTGTTGGACAGCAGTCTGTTGGACAAGGGCGAGATACAGAGCGTGTTGGAGAACCACTGCATTCAACCTTCATTGTGGTGACGGCACTAGATCCAGTTATTGATTTATTGGTTGACTGGTCGATCGATTGATTAACTGACTGACTGATTGAGGTAACCGTAACATTATTAATATAAAATTGAAAACAGAAGATAGGAGATACATAAAAGTAAAAAAAAACTTTAAATTTATAAAGACCATATAAATATGGAAATGGGGAGAAAGAGCGAGCGAACGAACGAACGAACGAACGAACGAACGGACTTTATTTTCAAAAGGTAACAAATTGGGCACGCAGGCCCGTCTTATATTCGGCCCTTCCAATCACTCATCTTTCGTTCACCAATAGTGCATGATACATTTACATTGGAAAAAAAAAACATTGTCAAACGGAAGTTGTAAACAAAAACAATACATATTAGCATGTTATGAGACACATCCCCCACCCACATACCTACCCATTTCCCATCCATCCACACCTCCCCCATCCACACACACACATCCCCAACTCGACTACACACACACACCCTCAGGCACACATACATGCTCCCACCGATCCATCCATCCCCCACATCCCACACCCACCACACCCACCCACACACACATCTCCCACTCACCACACATCCCACACACGCATTCCCCTCCCACCCACACACCCCCAGGCACACATAATGCAGTCACCCACCCACAATCCCCCACCTACACACATCTACCCACCCACACACACATCCTCCACCTACCAACACTCACCCACCGATATATACTCCACCACCCACCCACATACCCCCATCACCCAGCCAAACACACATCCCCCACCCACACATATCCCAGCCAACCCACACATCCCGCACCCATCCACATTTCCCCCACTTGCACAATCCCCACCCACACAATCTCTCACATCCAACCACACACCCCGAACCCTCACCCATCCTCCAACCTACACACACTCATCCACCTACACATCCTCCACTCACCTACACATCCTCCTCCCACCCACTCATCCCTTAACCACACACCCCCACCCACACACACATTTCCCCACCCATACACACATCTCCCACACACACACACACACACACACATCCCATCCAACAACACATCCCAAATCCACAAAAATACCTCCCACCCACTCACACCCGACCACTTACATATACCCCTACACACAACCCCCACCCAAACACATCTTCCCACCCACACAAACAACTCCCACCCTTCACACTCATCCCCCACACACATCCATCCACTCACGTATTGATCCCTCAATCACTCACACCCATACATCCCCACTCATCAACACATACATCTCTCATCTACTCACCCACACTCACACACTCCAACCATCCAGCAAAACACAGATCCCCCACCCTCACATACATCCTTTACCCACCCGCACATTCCACAACCAATCACATCTCCGCCACAAATCAACACACCCCTCACCCACACACATCTCCCCTCTCACACAATACCCCACTCATATACACATCCCCCTACACACATCCCCACCCACACACATACATCTCCCCACACATCACCCACCCACACATCCCCCGCCTACAAATACCCTCACCACCCACACATACATCCTTCCCCCACTCACACACACACACCTCCATCCACACAGACATATCCCCCGTACACACTCACATACCCTCACCCTTCCCTCAACCCACACACATCCATTCCCCCACACATCCCTTATCCACCCACCCACCCACATACACATTCCCCATCAACACAACCCTCACCAACCAACACCCTCACACTTCCAACCATTCACCCAAGTATCCCCCACCCACACACACATCCCCCACCCACCATACATCCCCCATCCACCCACACACATCCCCACTCACAACCACTCCACACATAACCCCCCACACACACATCCCCCACACACACACCCACCCACACACACAGACCCCCACATACACACCCACGTATCTAGACACTTATATGCTGCCTCACGTAATCACTGAAGCTAATGTGAACAAACTCCCACACTTTACACACACATATACACTAACCATTATTGTGAGCATTCTCACAAAAATGTACTTCAATATTCAAGATTCAATAGGCAATAGGCGAGAGAGAGAGAGAGAGAGAGAGAGAGAGAGAGAGAGAGAGAGAGAGAGAGAGAGAGAGAGAGAGAGAGAGAGAGAGAGAGAGAGAGAGAAGGGGTATGGATGGATGGATGGATGGATGGATGATTGGATGGAAGGAAGGAAGGAGGGATGGATTCTATGTTGTTGTTAAGTTAATTGCTATGTTGTTAACTTAGTTAATATGTTATTATTTATTATGTTGTTAAGTTATTTACTATACTGTTAAGTTAGTTACTTTACTATACTGTTAAATTAGTTACTATGTTATTAAGTTAGTTACTATGTTGCTAAGTTGGTTATTATGTTGTTAAGTGATTTACTATACTGTTATGTTAATTATTATGTTAGTAAGTTATTTTTTTATTTTACTATGTTGTTAAGTTAGTTACTGTGCTGCTACGTTAATTATTTTGTTATTAAGTTAATTACTTTATTCTTATGTTATTTATTATGTTGTTAAGTTAGTTCCTTTGTAATTATGTTTATTACTAGGTTATTAAGTTAAGCAATATGTTATTAAAATAATAATTATGTTGTTAATTGTGTTATTGTGTTGTTACATTAATTGCTTTGTTGTCACGTTAAATATTATACTGATAAGTTAGTTACCGTGTTGTTAATTGCTATGTTTTTAAGTTAACTACTATGGTGGTACGTTAGTTATTATATTGTTGAGACAGTTACTAAGTTGTTAAATTAGTTCCGATCTTGGGACAGTTGAAGATTTAAGTACGTTTTTCGTGTTGAGTTTGTTTGTTTGTTTGTTTTTTATTTCTAGTTCTTGCATAAATTGATATGTTTTGGTCACTTAAAACGTCAAAAAAGTTTGGAGAGAACAATAATGGGAAGAGAGAAAGAGGGAGGCCAAAGAGAAGATGGGTGCAGGATGTCGCGGGACATCTTGCTTGTGATTGAGAGTTTTCCGGAAGGTTGTTATGGGAGCGAGATTCTGCAAAGGACATATTTCTGAATGAATGAATGAATGAATTAGTGAATGAATGAATGAATGAATGATTGCATACTTGCACCTACTTACTTACCTGTCACAATCTTTGAAAACGAAATTTCATAGACAGTTAGAATGTAATATAAACACAACACTGCGGCACGGTAAACACAATCACTGACACATATTGACATCAAGTTGTGGCTGCTTGTCGCTTCCTGGTTTTACCGAGTATATATATATGTATGTATATATCATGTTACGGTAGTGTGTTGTTTACGTTCTATGCCTATGACGCATGATCAACGTGAGCACACATCGTTAGCTTAGTTGCTCAGGCTAACAGCAGTACTTCACATTCTCTTGTATCATTGGGGGCGTTTTACTGCGTCTTTCTTCTAGGATTTTTTAAAATAAACAAATATGAAGTCGTTGTTTGTTAAATAATGCCAGCAGAAAAATAGCGTGCAAGAAGGAATGTGATTTTATACTGAGAAAAATGGGTCAACGTTCTTCGTGAATCATAGAAGATAACAACTGGGTCATTTCTTTTAAAAACTAAATAACTAGCAACATGTATAATGTACTGCCTCTTGTAAACATACACACTGTCTATCATAAATCAACAGATATATCTAAGTGATTTACAAAAGTATCTCACTCCAGGCGTTTGGCATTAGTCCATTGTCCATTCAGTTATCTTGCCTGATATTGTTTAAAGTGCATTCTAGTAGTTTCTTCTCGGGACAAGAATATCGTTCATGCAGCCGGTGCTAACATTTCAAACACTAGATTTATTCACAAATCACTTTTAATTCATCATTATACGTTCGAATCCCGGTCGGTAAATATAGCTTTCAAATTTTATGTTGCCTAGTGCGTCCTCTAGTCTCTATTTCCGTCTTCTCCTTCTGTGAGCGCCAAACAATACTATCTGTGTTTATTTATGTAACTGTCTAAGTGGCCTCAACGGGTTCCCTAATTTATTTTGCTGTGTTATACGCATTTCCTTCGCTACAATAAACCTGCGCAGCCAACCATCTTCTATAGCATTGCACGGGAGCCACGGGAGCGAAGCTGCTGGGAGCTCGTCTGCTGTACCGATGGTCTTAGGTTCAATGCACAGCCAGACGGTTTCGAATTTTTGCAACTGACCTGGACTCTCTAATCAGCTAAGTGAGTTTCGTTTAGTCGACGGATCAACATCACGGCACACGGGTGTAAACCATAAGTGCTCCGTTCTACTCCTAATTCAAGCCTGGGTCCGGATAATCTCACCTCAGTGCACGAACTCCGTAGCACCGGCGAGGATCCTGAAATACTTTGAGTAGATTTTTAACTCGAAATTTTGCCCGGGCAGCGCCATTAGGCTACTCTTTTTCGATTTTCAACTGCCAAGGGATTTTTTTTTAACGTGCGTAACAATACACACGGGCGTCCTGATCTCACTACCCAGAGACCAGGGGAAATTATTTTACCAGAAGTCCACGTGAAAAAACTCCCGGTCCACACTGGGGCTTGAACCCGGGACCTCCAGCACTCGAGGTGGACACCATACCTCGAGACCAAGCAGCCCCCTGGACTCCTAATCGATCCAGCCTAAACTGGCTATCAGGAAATGTCCCTCGGCAGTACAGAGGGCCTACGTGACACCAATCCACATCTACTCGCTGAGTGCCGTTTGGTCTATGAAAATACGGATCTAGCTCCATTTTCGCAGTGTTTCCTCAGGTGTGTGAAATCGATATTTACTTTATATCATTGCGTATTTTTGTAATTTAATTTAAGAGAGAGAGAGAGAGAGAGAGAGAGAGAGAGAGAGAGAGAGAGAGAGAGAGAGAGAGAGAGATGTATACATGCTTGCATTAATTAATTGCCTCGAATGAAGAGACAGCTGCACAATTTTCTCGAAATAGTCTGACTTATGTTTAAACAATTGATTCTGTCTTTGACATTATAGCTAATACAGGGTGTATGTGTAATGACTGTGGGGTTTTCTCGAGGTATGGTATCCGGCTCGAATGCTGGAGGTCCCGGGTTCATGCCCCGGTGAGGACCGGGATTTTTTTTCACGTGGACTTCTAGTAATAAAATTTCCCCTGGTCTCTGGGTAGTGAGATCGGACGCCCGTGTGTATTGTTGCACACGTAAAACATCCCTTGGCAGTGGAAAATCGAAAAAGAGTAGCCTAACGGCGCTGCCCAGGCAAAATTTCGAGTTAAAAATCTACCCAAAGTATTTCAGGATCCTCGCTAGTGCTACGGAGTTCGTGCACTAAGCTGAGTTTCTCCAGACTCAGGTTTGAGTTAGGAAGAGAACGGGGCACTTATGGGTTACACCCGTGTGCCGTGATGTTGATCCATCGACTAAACTAAAAAAAAAAAACTAAACTAAACTGAATATTTTGCCGTTCCAAGTTTTGTATTTACATTTATGTTGCATGAGTTCACAGAGGATTAATGCAAAACTTGGAACGGCAACATTTTCAAAAATCTCCACAGTCATTAAAAATGCATGATTTATTGCCTGGTATATTTCGCTGCATCTCGTCAGGTACATACTGCAGAAATCACACAACATAAAGTAAATTAATTAGATAAATCCTTCAAGCTGAAATATAACATGTTCGCACAGTAATGTCAGTTGTCTACCATGGTAATTTTAAGCTGATTAACATGTCTTTCTGTTTGCACAAATCTGGCTTGCGTTGATTTATCATTATTGCTTCTGCAAACTTTAACAAGCGAGTATTTTGTGTGTTAAACACGAACGGTAATGTCTCTGTCAATCACATGGCCGCTTTCGAGAATGTGCCTAGCAATTGATGCCGCGGGAGGCTTCCGGTGTGTCGGCCCCACTAGTTTCGCATCGCCTGTGTGTCGTATCGTGTCGACCCATTGAGGTATGTGTTCTGACACTCTTTTGTTCAGCTGCCACTCTGTTCTGCCGATGTAGGAAGTCCGTTCGTACTGGACAGGTGTGAAGCTATAAAAATTTAGGTATTGGCCAGTCCTTGTTTCTTTGCGGTACACTGATCTTTGAATTGTGACGTCTTCTCTACGTCTCATTAGAATATCTAGGAACGGCAACGCTTCGTTGTGTTCGTGTTCCATAGATAGAGAGATGTTTTAGGCTTAGTACGGACCCTGTTTGACAGTGCTAGTCAGATATGCACCCAGGACACACTGACAGAGGAATTTGAAATTCTGAAGAATGTCTTAAACCTGAATGGGTACTCCACAGGATTTATAAAGCGCCACTGCCAACCACCCAAACCAAAACCAGACGAAACTCATCTCATCTCATCTCAACATGTTCCTCTTGTACCTTGCGGTGTCGAGCTGAAGTATAAACTTCGTGCGAGTGCCCGAGTATGGGCTTCATATATCGATATTCCCATGTACTCTGCTATTCCCTCCGTCCAACGTTTACGTGGTCGGCCTCTTCCTCTGTTTCCATCTGGTCTGTAATCATTGCCTGTTGTGGTATGCTGTTGACTGGTAACCTACTTGCATGGCCAAACCATTTAACTTGCTGTTTTCTGATAAAATCTAGTGCTGCTTTAACCCCCACTTTAGTCCTGATTTCTTCATTTCTGATCTTATCTCTTCTTGATACGTTGAGTATTCTTCTCAGGAACCTCATTTCTGTTGTTGTGATTTTTCTTTTCTCTTTTCTGTCATTGTCCAGGTTTGGCATTGGTAGCATAGAGTTGGCAGGAAGATTGTGTTGTAAAGTGCTTTCTTAGTAGTTATTTATACATGTTTGTTCTTTAGTATTGGTGCCATTTGTCCAATGAGTTGATTTGCCTTATTGCACCTATTTTCGATCTCGTCTTCTGATCTGCCATTTGATAATATTATACTTCCTAGGTACTTGAAACTCTTTACTTGTTTCAAGGGATGTTCGTTTAGTTGAATTGTTGTTGTTTGTTCTTCTTTAGTTATGGTCAATACCTCTGTTTTGCTTGTGCTAATTTTCATGTTATGTTCCCTGCACATTTCGTTTAGACTATTCATGTGGTCCGTTTATACTTCTTAGTTTTTAGACGAAACTACAGTCCCTAAACTCAAGGTATTCATCCAGCTAACCTTTCGAGGGGATGACGTAATGCAACGTCAACATGACCGGCTCACTATAGCAGTAGGCCGAAAATTATGTGCTGCAACTCCAGTCATTAGGTATAGAACCACACCGATTCCCACACCAGCAGTAAAAGAGCCTGTTCCTCTGTACGCCAAAAACAATTGTATTTACCAATTCACATGTAGGTGTCAGGCTTCCTACATCGCCAGAACAGAGCGGCAGTTGAACAAAAGCGTGTCAGGATACATACCTCAATGGGTCGACAAGATGCGACACACAGGCGATGCGAGCCTAGTAGGGCTGACACACCGGAAGCCTCCCGCGTCATCAATTGCTAGGCACAGTCTCGAAAGCGGCCATGTGATTAACAGAGACATTGCCTTTCGCGAGTTGTTTAACACACAAAATACTCGCTTGTTAAAGTTTGCAGAAGCAATAATGATCAATCAACGCAAGCCAGATATGTGCAAACAGAAATACATGTTAGTCAGCTTAAAATTACCGTGGTAGATAAGTGACATTACTGTGCCAACATGTGTATATTTCAACTTGAAGGATTTATCTAGTTAATTTACTTTATGTTGTGTGAATTCTGCAGTATATACCTGACGAGATGCAGCGAAATATGCCAGGCAAAAAATCGTGCTATCTATTGATTGTGTCTTCGTTATTCAAATTCACTACGGGAAAACATTATTTTGAATTAAAAATACACACTGTAACGGTAGTAACTTTGACTACAGTGACCTTGATGAAGCAAGGCTGTTAAAGTAACCTTGACATTTACTCTCGAACTGAGGTAGTACGTGTTAGGTTGTGTGGCGCACAAGTAACATCGTTGGAGTTGAACATGTTATTAATTGAACACAACTAAAATGGTACATTTAGTGTTCAGCTTGGGGAGTAAGGCTGTGAGATGTTAACCTTGCTTCGGAACCCTTTAGTTGATACTACAATAAAAACGTTTTCTTTGTCAAAGGTGTTTCTGTGAAAGTCGTGTTAGTGTCAAAGACGAAACACGGAGCGGAAATAACCAGCACAAGGATTCCAACTGGTCAATCGGTGCCTCTAACATTCAATGTGACGTCAATAAGTTCACATAATACATCGTAACGTACAATCTGGCCTAAAGGCTTGCGAGCGCGATTCGTGAGCCGCTTACCACGCGTTCGAAACGCGGTGGCAACCGATTTGGCAGCAGACCGTATCGCGCTGGGGTTTTAACGTGATGGTATGGGAGCCGGTCGTTCAGAAATCAATGGCAAACTACTGAACGTAAAACTTGCCAAGGCTTCAACAACAGCAGTAAGATGCTCGTGTTGACTGCAATGTCCTGTAAAAAAAAGATATGCAATAATAAAACATAACAAAAATCCTAAATTGTGACTATTCAGAAACTTTCTATAGAAGCAAACAAAGATTTACATCTTTGCTTTATTGACTACACAAAGACTTTCGATAGAGTAAAACATGTCAACATGGTAGATATGCTTGCAGATCTACAAATTGATGGGAAAGACATTAGACTTATTAAAATCATATATTGGAAACAACAAGCTACCATAAGGATTGATAATAAAGTGGGACAATATCAGCCTATTAAGAGAGGTGTTAGGCAGGGATGTGTAATGTCTCCAGATCCGTTTTCCCTGTACTGTGTAAATATTTTCAGAAATGTAGAAAAGATATAAATGGAATCAGCATTGGAGGACGAAACATCAATAACATTAGATATGCAGATGATACAGTATTGATTGCAGACAATGAGCAGGATCTGCAACAATTAGTAGATGCGGTTGTTGCACACAGTGAACAACTAGGGTTAGAATTAAATTGTAAAAAGACATAGATTATGGTCGTCACTAGGAAGAACAAAATATCACAATTAATATACAAGTAATTGGGAATGCTCTTCAACAAGTGAATCGGTCAATTATCTCGGACCAATCATAACATCTGAAGTGAGATGCCTTGACAAGATTAGAATAAGAATCGCCGTGGCGAAAGTGGCCTTTAGCATGATGAAAAATATACTGACCAATAAAAAGATGTCAATTGAAACGAGAAAAAGAGTGTTTAGGTGCTACATAGAGCCTGTTCTTTTGTATGGATGTAAAACTTGGACAATGAGCAGTCAATGTGAAAAACACACCTGATGGCTGCAGAAATGTGGTTTCTGAGGAGAATGCAAACAATACCATGCTCAGACCGAAAAACCAATGACCAAGTACTACAGGAGACAAATGAACATCGTAAATTGATTGGAGAAATTAGACGAAGACAGTCAAAATTTTTTGGACATCTTATGAGAAGAAATGGATTGGAGAACTTAGTGACAACTGGCAAGATCGAAGGGAACAGACCAAGAGAAAGACCGAGAGGAAACTACCTGGATGGCATGGCCACATAGCATGTACGAGACAGGAACACTGAGCTGATCCACGACTCTGGTGGTCGAGTGAAATGGCGAGTCATGCACATGATTGATTGATTGAATGTCCTTTGAATACCTCTTGCATCTTCTTATAAACACAAGTCAAGGAGGTGACCCCGGTACTCGTCTCGTCGTGTATTAGATGTACAGTGCTAGCTCCATATTTGTACAGACCAATGGGCACTCGATATGTGATATGGTTAATATCCCACGGGCGGCTTTTACTTCCCAGTGTAGGCGAGGTCGATGTGGGAGCCCAGGTTGATATTTCTAACATCCCGCTTCCTGGGGATACGAATACACGACCAGCGGGTCGGCAGGTAAGTGTCCTAGCCAGAAAGTAAAATGATGGTGCGTTTACACCCGTACACAACCAGCTGTCCGTACACGAATTCATAAAGCATTTGCAAATCCGTTATACTAGCCTTGTACGACTCTTTGTGAACGCAGGCACAGAGCACATGTAGCGACTTCGCTACATTGCTACATCATAAAGCATTCACAAACACGCAATAACAGCGTTTGATCAGTCATTGTGATCTCCAAGATATAGACAATGTCGCTAATTCGCTACATCATAAAGCATTCACAAACACGCAATAACAACGTTTGATCAGTCATTGTGATCTCCAAGATATAGACAATGTCGCTAATTCGCTACATCATAAAGCATTCACAAACACGCAATAACAGCGTTTGATCAATCATTGTGATCTCCAAGATATAGACAGGAGATGTCGCTAATTCATTGCATCATAAAGCACTCACAAACACGTTATAATAGTGTTGTTGATGTGATCTCGAATATAAAGATCATACAGTCAGACTGCTCCTGGTATTAGTATAGGGACTCTTCGCGGGCTGTTGCATATGAGTACGGAGCATGAATAGGAATGTCCCGAGTGTGGTGATGTCGGTTCTTGACTTAAATCATCTCAACTCGAATTAAAGAACATATTTCTAATTCAGTACGTCATCGAGCATTTTCACTCACTCACTCTCACTCATACACACACACACACACACACACACACACACACAAACAAACACACACGCAAACACGCACGCGCGCGCACACACACACACACACACACACAAGTTATAATACCGTTTGAGTAGTCACTGAAGATAGAGAAAATATAGCTAATTCACTTCACCATAAAACATTTACAAATATGTCATAACATTATGTTAAAGTTGTTGTAATCTCAAAGTTATAGAGAATGTAGCTAATCTAGTACGCCACAAGGCTTTCACAAACACGTTATGAAAGTGTTGCACGAGTTGTGATCTTAATGACATTGAAAATGTAGCTAATTCGTTACCCTATAAAGGATTCACAAACACGTTATAATATCGCGGGAGACATGCCAATTACACGTCTTGTGACCGGATGTGCGAACGCTTGACATAAGAAATACACCTGGGAGTCGTGACCAGATTGGGCGTCTCCTGATAGTAATGAGGTAAAGGGGTCGAAACACTTCTGACGATCGGAAACTCCTGTCGTGTTAGCTCCGCGATGAAGTTACCACTACTTCGTCTGAATAATCACTATGAACTCAAGGCTAGACACAATATGACTAATTCAGTGCATCACGCAGTATTCACAGACGTGTTTAATATCGTAAGAATCATGCGACCCGGAGATAGAGCAAACGTAGCTAATTCAGACGTTAAAGTTCAGAACTTGAAAGGTGTTCTCGTGACAATTAGTGTAAAGGCATGACGCTCTAGGAGTTTAAATATACTGTGTGGTGGCATTGTGAGATGGTGTGACCAGCTGTCTTTCATTTAAAAGAAATACCGAGAATATTCTGACAACCATACTGCATGCATTTTTGAGAAAACTCCTAGTCCAGCGGTCCGTGATCCCGTATGCCCGCGTTTGAAACACAGCTGCCCGCGATTTGGCAGCAGATCGCATTGCACTGGTTTGTTATGTAAATGGTATGGATGCCGGTCGTTCAGAAAACAATGGCAAACTACTGAACTAAGACATTAAAACGGCACAAACATGCCGGTGTTGACTGCAAACGTCAAATAAAGGATATGCAACTAACTTAACCTAGTCCAGTAGAATCTAATCCTACCAATTTGGAGGACTGAACCCTGGTTCAGTGTTGGTAACCAACGACATTATGATCACACTACTGATGCTCCAAATCTGGTTATACAGTCTTTCAACAGATCGTCTCTGTATTCTATATTCTGAAGACCTACTTGTGTGATCTCAAGGTATGTTGTCTGCCTCGAGTGCTGGAGGTCCCGTGTTCAAGCCCCGGTGAGGGCCAGGATTTTTTCACGTGGACTTCTAGTAATAAAATTTCCCCTGGTCTCTGGGTAGTGAGATCGGACGCCCGTGTGTTGTTGCGCATGTAAAAAAAATCCCTTGGCAGTTGGAAATCGAAAAATAGTAGCCTAACGGCGCTGCCAGCGTAAATTTTCGAGTTTAAAAATCTACCCAAAGTATTTCAGGATCCTTGCCGGTGCTACGGAGTTGGTACACTGAGCTGAGATTATCCGGACTCAGGCATGAGTTAGGAGTAGAACGGAGCACTCATGGGTTACACCCGTGTGCCATGATGATCCGTCGACTAAACTAAACATCGACTAAACTAAAGACCCACTTCGTCACTTGTGATACATTCACATTCTTTTGCTTCGTCTTCTTCCTCTTCCTCCTATCATTCTCCTCCTCCTGCTTCTTCTTCTTCGAGTCATCTAAACTTAAACAGTAGACATTCTGAATTCTTGGTTACCAGGTTTGCTGGTACTACACCCATAAAATAATTACTATCCACATGATACTGTACTAACATACAGGCAAAGATTTATGTTTTGTTAAATTTTACATTCACTCAGAAAGCAATGGCAAATAACTGAACGTAAACTTGCCAAGAAGTCACAAACAGCCCAAAAACGCTGGGGTTATCGGCGACGTCCGGTAAATGATATGCAACTAATTTTAACTAAATTTTAAATAGTAGGTTATGTTTTATTTTCACTTTCATCCCTTTTTATATTTATACCCTCTTCAGTTTATCAGTGTGCCTATTATTCAAACTATCTAATGCAATAAGTCACCATCAATGAATACAAGAAAGAGTGCTGTAGTGCTATATCCAACCTGTTTAACTGTATGGCAGGGAATCAAGGAAAGTGAATTAAATAGTTAGGAAGAGCTGACAGAGCACATGATGATGATGATACTTTATTTCTAACATACTGTTATCGCCGTGTGCTTTGTTAAGTTAGTGAGTTAGTTAGTTGCATATCCTTTACGAGAAGTAGCAGTCAAACCAGAATGTTTTGGCTGTTTGTGATTTCTGGGCAAGTGTACGTTCAGTAGTTTGCCTTTGCTTTCTGAACGACCGGCAATCATACCATTGTATTGAAACCTATACAAGGTGATCTGCTGTCAAATCGCACGTAGCTGTCTTTCGAACGCGGTATGAAGGATTGCGAACGCCTTGGCCGCAGAGCTGGTGTTGTTAACTATTTATTTCATCTGTGGCTAAAGGGCAGTGAACGCGGGTTCGCAATTCCCCCGACAAACTGAGCCGTGGCTTCGAAATCTGCCGCAGACAGTTTTGAGATAGACCGCCTTGCGTTGTTTTCCTTGGTGTGAGAAATGGCAAACTACTGAACTAAACATTGCCAAATAAATTACAAACTGGCAAAATATCCTGAGGGATGATTGCAGCCTCTTGTTAATCACATGCAACCAACTTTCAAATTCTTATTCATGTGCTCAGAGACCTTTGGGCCGTTGGGGTCCTTTGCTTACTGTGGAAGAACAGATAGACCATCGTTGCCTGGAGAGAATGGTGCGGTAAAGAGTGGCCAGAGAATCGGGTTGGCACTAGTTTCTCAAAGGAAAGGCCAGGCGGAGACATAATCAGAATGCGACTGGTACCGTTAGTATTGACACTCTTCGCTGGTTGTTGAGGATGAAGATGGAGCGCTTATAGCATTATCCCGAGTACTGTGTTGTCGGTTCTTGATTCAACTCAACTTTGATACCCTTTTGTCAGACACTGATCTGAAAGCCACGTGTTGTGAACGCACAGATCAAGTCCTACTGTCTTTTTTACGCGAATTTATAAAAGTAAAATGTGTTAAATTTGTAAGCAAGTGAATTTTTCAATGGCAACATACCTTTGCATCCTTTAAAATCTTGACCAGCGACAGTTAACTTTGACCGGGTTTCTGCTAAACTTCTATTTAACAATATTATTATACAACTCCTCGATGTCTGTTACACACACAACTGAACTGTTATTGTGTTGTCGAGTAGAGAACTGGTTGACGCCGAACTGTGCAAACAGTCAGGAGCGGGGAGACCTTCTTTTGTGTTGCACTGTGTGGTATGTGGCCTTGGGGCATCGGGGACGCAACGTTACAATATTCAACTGGAGTAATTGACCGTGGCCGCGCTCCCTGGCCTAGAGGGTAACGTCTGTCTCCGTAACCCCGTATATTCTCGTGAGTAACCTGTAAGCGATATGGTGAAAAGGTAAGGGCACTTGTCTAACTTTTAAAGGACGCGATCGTTTGTTGTTGGAGTTTGCAGTTGTTCTCTCCCCCTCTCTTTCTCTCTCTCCCTCCATCCATCCATCCACCCATCCAGCCATTCATCCATCCATCCATCCACCTATCCATCTATCCGCCTATCTATCTGTAAGTCTGTCTGTCAGTCTGTCTGTCTGTCAATCTGCTTGGCAGTCTGTTTATTCTCCCCCCCCCCTCTCTTTCTCTCTCTCTCCCTCCATCCCTCCATCCACCCATCCATCCATCCATCCATCCACCCACCCATCCATCCACCCATACATCCATCCATCCACCTATCCATCTATCCGCCTGTCTGTCTGTAAGCTGTCTGTCTGTCTGTCAGTCTGTTTGGCAGTCTGTCTGTCTGTCAGTCTGTCTGTCTGTCTGTTTGTCCATTCATTCATTTCATTCATCCATTCATTCTATCTATCAACCCATCTGTCTATCTGTCTAGTTCTATTCTGTACTGCTATATCCAGTACTGTCCTGTTTTATATATATACTAGCTGACCCGGCCCGGCTTCGCCCAGTCCCTGGTGGGGAGCATCTAATTTAATTCATATAAGTAGTCATATAAGTTCTCGTTCCCGTTACCGACTGTCTGTCTGTCTGTCTGTCTGTCTGTCTGTCTGTCTGTCTGTCTGTCTGTCTGTCTGTCTGTCTGTCTGTCTGTCTGTCTGACCCGGCCCGGCATCGCCCAGCTCCTGGTGTGGAGCATCTCATTTAATTCATATAGGTAGTCATATAAGCTCCCGTTCCCGACTATCTGTCTGTCTGTCTATCTGTCTGTCTGTCTGTCTGATCCGGCCCGGCTTCTCCCAGCCCCTGACGGGGAGCATCTCATTTAATTCATATAAGTAGTCATATAAGTTCCCGTTCCCGACTGTCTGTCTGTCTGTCTGTCTGTCTGTCTGTCTGTCTGTCTGTCTGTCTGTCTGTCTGTCTGTCTGTCTAATCATTTATTGGTTGCATCAAGAACAACCTAAGATAAACGAAGACCAACTTACAAAAAGCATTAGAAAGAGCACTTGAAAGATCTTTACATCTTCCCCAACAATTAACTTGGGTAAATGGAGCGGCGGCAGCAGCAGCAGCAGAAGAAGAAAAAGGAGGAGTAGGAGCTGGGAGGAGGAAGAGGGAGGTGGAGGATGGAGGAGGAGGGAGGAGGAGGAGGGAGGAGGAGGGAGGAAGAGATAGGCGGAGAGAGGAGGAGGAGGGAAGAGGAGGGAGGAGGAGGGAGGAGGAGGAGTAGGGAGGAATAGGAGGGAGGAGGAGGAGAGAGGAGGAGGAGGGAGGAGGAGGAAGGAGGAGGAGGAGGTAGGAGGAGAGAGGAGGAGGAAGGAGGAGGGAGGAGGAGGGGAGGAGGAGTAGGGAGGAGGAGGAAGAGGAGGGGGAGGAGGAGGGAGGAGGAAGAGGGAGGAAGAAGAGGAAGGAGAAGAGGAGGAGGGAGAAGGAGGGAGGAGAAGAACGCAGGAGGAGGAGAGGGAGGAGGAGGGAGGAGGGAGGAGGAGGGAGGAGGAGATGGAGGAGGAGGGAGGAGGAGGAGAGAGGAGGAGGAGGGAGGTGGCGGAGGGAGAAGGAGGAGGGAGGAGGAGGAAGAGAGGAAGGAAGGAGAAGGAGGAGGGAGAAGGAGGAGGGAGGAATGGAGGGAGAAGGAGGAGGAGGGAGGATGAGGAGGGAGGAGGAAGAGGGAGGAGGAAGAGGGAGGAGGAAGAGGGAGAAGGAGGAGGGAGAAGGAGGAGGGAGGAGAAGGAGGGGGAGGAGGGAGGATGAGGAGGGAGGAGGAGGAAGAGGGAGGAAGAGGAGGGATGTGGAGGGATGAGGAGGAGGGAGGAGAAGGGAGGAGGAGGAGGGAGGAGGAGTGGGAGGAGGAGGGGGAGGAGGAGGGAGGAGGAGGGATGAGGGGGAGGACATAGGAGGAAGAGGAGGGAGGAGGAGGAGGGAGTAGGAGAAGGGAGGAGGAAGGAAGAGGAGTGATTAGGAGGAGGGAGGAGGGCGAGGAGGAAGAGGGAGGAGGAGGGAGGAGGAGAAGGAAGGAGGAGGAGGAAGGAAGAGGAAGAGGGAGGAGGAGGGAGGAGGAGGGAGGAGGAGAAAGAGGGAGGAGGAGGATGGAGGAGGGAGGAGGGGGAGGGGAAGAGGAAGAGGGTAGGAGGAGGAGGAGGATTATAACGCATATGCCTGTAGATAACTGCAGCGAAAAGGTGGGTCTGTCTATCTATCTGACCCGGCGTGGCTTCGCCCAGCTCCTGGCGGGTAGCGTCTCATTAAATTCATACAACAAAATAAAGTAACTTAAAAGAATGTCCTTCCACACACCATCCATTATTTCTAATGAAAACCGTTTCTAATCACCTGCATGACTGTAGATAACTTCGTAAGCATAGAAAGATGAGTTACAATGTTATGCATTATGCACTATTTTTATGAAAACTTTGAAAATGCCTTAAAGATTGTATCATTATTTATTATAACTCATATGCCGGTACATAACTAAAGACAAAGAGTTTATAAATCTTTGAAAACGATGAACAATATGACTATAAGTTATACAGCAATGTTATTAAAAGTTATGCCCCTTGAAATAACTTTTCTAGAGTTAAGTCCCCTCGCTGTATATAAATTACAATGTAAAATGAAAAATTAAATAATATTAAGTAAGCAGCCGATTTCACACTAAAAAAATATCACAGTTGGCTGCGCAGGAATGAAAGGAAGACGTGTAGAAAATTTCATCTCAATCGGATGGACCGTTCGCGAACGCATAAAGGACACACCCACACACATCCTTTTTATATATAAGATATATATACTAGCTGACCCGGCCCGGCTTCGCCCAGGCCCTGGAGGGGATCTATCTATCTATCAGTCTGTCTGTCTGCTTGTTTGTCTGTCTGTCTGGCTGACCCGGCCCGGCTTCACCCAGTCCCTGGTGGGGAGCATCTCATTTAATTCATATAAGTAGTCATATAAGCTCTCCCGTTCCCGACTATCTGTCTGTCTATCTGTCTGTCTGTCTGTCTGTCTGACCCGGCCCGGCTTCACCCAGTCCCTGGTGGGGAGCATCTCATTTAATTCATATACGTAGTCATATAAGCTCTCCCGTTCCCGACTGTCTGTCTGTCTGTCTGACCCGGCCTGGCTTCACCCAGTCCCTGGTGGGGAGCATGTCATTTAATTCATATAAGTAGTCAAATAAGCTTCCGTTCCCGACTATCTGTCTGTCTGTCTATCTATCTGACCCGGCGTGGTTTCGCCCAGCTCCTGGCGCACAGTAACTTAAAAGAATGTCCTTCCACACACCATTCATTATTTTTAATGAAAACTGTTTTTAATCACCGACATGACAGTTGATAAGTTCTTTAAGCAGAAAAAGATGGGTTACAATGTTATGCATTATGCATTATTTTTATGAAAACTTTGAAAATACCTTAAAGATTATATCATTATTTATTATAACTCATATGCCTCAAAATAACTATAGACAAAGAGTTTAACAATAGTGCAAGTAAGTCCAACAATATGACTATAAAGTATATAGAAATGTTATTAAAAGTTATGCCCCTTGAAATAACTTTTCTAGAGTGAAGTCCCCCTGCTATATAGAAATTATATAATGAAAATGAAAAAGTAAATGTTATTAAATAAGTAGAAGATTTTACACTAAGAAACTATTATAGTCGGTTGCACAGGAATGAAAGGAAGACGTGTAGAAAATTTCATCTCAATCGGATGTACCGTTATCGAACGCATCCAATACAAACAAACAAACAAACAAAGCCACATACACTCTGTTTTATATATATATATATATATATATATATATATATATATATATATATATATATATATATATATATATATATATATATATATATATAAAACAGAGTGTATGTTTGTTGTTTGTGGGTTTGTGGATTTGGATGCGTTCGATAACGGTACATCCGATTGAGATGAAATTTTCTACACGTCTTCCTTTCATTCCTGTGCAACCGACTATAATAATTTCTTAATGTAAAATCTTCTACTTATTTAATAACATTTACTTTTCCATTTTCATTATATAATGTCTATATAGCAGGGGGACTTCACTCTAGAAAAGTTATTTCAAGGGGCATAACTTTTAATAACATTTCTATATACTTTATAGTCATATTGTTGGACTTACCTGCACTATTGTTAAACTCTTTGTCTATAGTTATTTTTAGGCATATGAGTTATATTAAATAATGATATAATCTTTAAGGTATTTTTAAAGTTTGCATAAAAATAATGCATTATGCATAACATTTTAACCCATCTTTTTCTGCTTACAAAACTTATCAACTGTCATGTCGGTGATTAAAAACAGTTTTCATTAAAAATAATGAATGGTGTGTGGAAGGACATTCTTTTAAGTTACTGTGCGCCAGGAGCTGGGCGAAACCACGCCGGGTCAGATAGATAGACAGATAGTCGGGAACGGAAGCTTATTTGACTACTTATATGAATGAAATTAAATGACATGCTCCCACACCAGGGACTGGGTGAAGCCGGGCCGGGACAGACAGACAGACAGACAGACGTAGACAGACAGACAGACAGACAGACAGACAGTCGGTAACGGGAACGGGAGCTTATATGACTACTTATATGAAATTAAATGAGATGCTCCACACCAGGAGCCAGGCGATGCGGGCAGGGTCAGACAGACAGACAGACAGACAGACAGACAGACAGATAGTCGGGAACGGGAGAGCTTATATGACTACTTATATTAATTAAATGAGATGCTCCCCACCAGGGACTGGGTGAAGCCGGGCCGGGTCAGCCAGACAGACAGACAGACAGACAGACAACAGACAGACAGACAGACTGATAGATAGATAGATCCCCTCCAGGGCCTGGGCGAAGCCGGGCCGGGTCAGCTAGTATATATATATATATATATATATATATATATATATATATATATATATATATATATATATATATATATATATATATATATAAAACAGAGTGTATGTTTGTGGGTTTGTGGGTCTTGGATGCGTTCGATAACGGTACATCCGATTGAGATGAAATTTTCTACACGTCTTCCTTTCATTCCTGTGCAACCGACTATAATAATTTCTTAATGTAAAATCTTCTACTTATTTAATAGCATTTACTTTTCCATTTTCATTATATAATGTCTATATAGCAGGGGGACTTCACTCTAGAAAAGTTATTTCAAGGGGCATAACTTTTAATAACATTTCTATATACTTTATAGTCATATTGTTGGACTTACCTGCACTATTGTTAAACTCTTTGTCTATAGTTATTTTTAGGCATATGAGTTATATTAAATAATGATATAATCTTTAAGGTATTTTTAAAGTTTGCATAAAAATAATGCATTATGCATAACATTTTAACCCATCTTTTTCTGCTTACAAAACTTATCAACTGTCATGTCGGTGATTAAAAACAGTTTTCATTAAAAATAATGAATGGTGTGTGGAAGGACATTCTTTTAAGTTACTGTGCGCCAGGAGCTGGGCGAAACCACGCCGGGTCAGATAGATAGACAGATAGTCGGGAACGGAAGCTTATTTGACTACTTATATGAATGAATTAAATGACATGCTCCCCACCAGGGACTGGGTGAAGCCGGGCCGGGACAGACAGACAGACAGATAGACAGACAAACAGATAGTCGGGAACGGGAGAGCTTATATGACTACGTATATGAATAAAATGAGATGCTCCCCACCAGGGACTGGGTGAAGCCGGGTCAGACAGACAGACAGACAGATAGTCGGGAACGGGAGAGCTTATATGACTACTTATATTAATTACATGAGATGCTCAACACCAGGGACTGGGTGAAGCCGGGCCGGGTCAGCCAGACAGACAGACAGACAGACAAACAAGCAGACAGACAGACTGATAGATAGATAGATCCCCTCCAGGGCCTGGGCGAAGCCGGGCCGGGTCAGCTAGTATATATATATATATATGATCGATTACCATCACTGCACTTCGGACATGCACGTAGATGCCCATATCTATATGATAAATCCACCAGTGAATGATCCTTTTCAGCGTTGATCGGTGAGCCTGCACGAGAGCTGGACTCGCTGTCATGTCTCTGACTGCACCGGTCTCCAAGTCCGAACCTGAGCATTTTGCACATCGGCGTTGATTTTTCATTAATTTATAGGTCTCGTTTACGTCTGACTTTCCAAGACCGTGTATTTATATATGTGTGTAATTATCGCGGAATTATCGCGTGCATACGGGTTGGCTAGCTAGTTAGTTAGTTTGCTTCTTAGTTAGTTAGATAGTTAGTTAGTTAGTTAGTTGGTTGGTTGGTTGGTTGGTTGGTTGGTTGGCTAGCTAGCTAGCTAGCTAGTTCGTTGGTTGGTTGGCTGGCTGTCTGGCTGGCTGGCTGGCTGGCTGGCTGGTTGGTTGGTTGGTTGGTTGGTTGGTTGGTTGGATGGATGGCTGGTTGGTTGATTGGATGGATGGTTGGTTGGTTGGTTGGTTGGTTGGTTGGTTGGTTTATTTAGTTAGTTTATTTAGTTAGCTAGTTAGTTTTTCTAGGATCAAGTAAACTGATATTAACCTGTGCCGAACTCCCTAAAGATTCCAGCCATTGCCTTCAAGACCAGCATGGAGCCACAGACCATAAAAAACGCTGTACAATTCTAGACATTAATATTAGCGAAAGACAATGCGCAATTATTAAGTGGATTATATCATCACGATCACCATTATCATCATCAGATGCGGGACGCAGAGGTGTTTCCAAGGCACCAGGGCCGGGTTATATACTGGCCAAGACCTATTGACGCGTCCTCGTCGAGCGTCCTGGGAAACAGGTCCCTTCGGGGTCCTGGCTAAAGTCAGTAGGATCGCCGATTCCTCCGAAGTCGGAGAGTGTCTGCCTGTACGGCGAGGAACCACCAGTCTGCACACCAATAAGCCAGACATGGGACAACGGATACTCACGCAAAACTCAGGTCATGTATGACATCACACTGATGTTGGACAACAGGATGTCTTCATCCGACATACAGGACTTCGCGTTGGAGCTCAAGCCAACGAACACAAGCAAGCAAGCAAGCATCATCAGATGCCATTTCTGCATTGAAACGTATCTGTAACGAACCTCCATCACACACCCCCGCATCTTCATTGTGCATTCATAAAGACTTCACCAGTACATTCCTCGATGTTCTTCACTCACAGTTAACATTGTCTTCCTCTTTCCCGCTTCCATTCCACATGTTACCCCAGCCCTCCCTTTACCAGGGAACTGTGTCTCTTTACGGGACCCAGTAACCTTAATTGTCAGACCCCGAGGAATTACGCTGTGTATAACCGCCGACGATTATAATTCATGAACATTCAGAGCCGGATAAGAAAGCTGTGAGGTTATGCAAGGTGATTTGAAAGCTCTATTTAAGTGAGTTCCTGAAAGCTTTGTCCATTAGCATTATGAAAGCCGGTTACCATGACAGAATATTAAACAGCCGCTTCTTTTCTATCCCTCGTTAGCTTTTATTGCCTTCTCGACGGCATTCTGTTTTTCAACAATATATTCGGTGACATGAAAAACACGTATTAGGTAAAACGGCGCATAAATTGTGTCTTCGTTTTCATTCTAGCCAGTGTGCATAATCCTTTTGTAAGCACATTTCCTGCTCTGTTGCCTGATATCCTGTTTTAACTTTTTTTTTTAAATTCGAAGCAGTTATCAATGTAACTCTTTCTATCTCAAGCAATTATTACTCATAAGCCTTTTTTATTTTTTCAAAACAAATGTTCATCCAAATCTTTATATCTCGAGCTATTGTTACTATAAATTTTACTATCTGAGTAGTTGTTAATATAAATCGTTCTATCCAAAGCATTTATTACTTACAGTAATAAATATTTACAACAATTGTTATTGTATATCTTTCTGGCATAATCTAGTGTTGCAATAAATCGTTCTATCCCAAGATGGTGTTGCTATAAATCTTTCTACCCCAAGATGTTGTTGCTATAAATCTGTTAATCACAGTCCATTGTTGCTATAAATCGTTCTGTCCAAATCTATTGTTGCTATAAATCTTTCTACCCCAAGATATTGTTGCTATAAATCGTTATATCCCAATCTATTGTTGCTATAAATCGTTCTATCCCAAGATACTGTTGCTGGAAGTCTGTCTATCCCAAGATACTGTTGCTGGAAGTCTTTCTATTCCAAGATTTTGTTGCTGGAAGTCTTTCTTTCCCAAGATGTTGTTGCTGGAAGTCTTTCTATTCCAAGATACTGTTGCTGGAAGTCTGTCTATCCTAAGATGTTGTTGCTGGAAGTCTTTCTATTCCAAGATGTTGTTGCTGGAAGTCTTTCTATCCCAAGATGTTGTTGCTGGAAGTCTGTCTATCCCAAGATGTTGTTGCTGGAAGTCTGTCTATCCAAAGATGTTGTTGCTGGAAGTCTGTCTATTCCAAGATACTGTTGCTGGAAGTCTTTCTATCCCAAGATGTTGTTGCTGGAAGTCTTTCTATTCCAAGATACTGTTGCTGGAAGTCTGTCTATTCCAAGATGTTGTTGCTGGAAGTCTGTCTATTCCAAGATACTGTTGCTGGAAGTCTTTCTATTCCAAGATGGTGTTGCTGGAAGTCTTTCTATCCCAAGATGTTGTTGCCGAAAGTCTTTCTATCCCAAGATGTTGTTGCTGGAAGTCTATCTATCCCAAGATGTTGTTGCTGGAAGTCTGTCTATCCCAAGATACTGTTGCTGGAAGTCTTTTTATTCCAAGATACTGTTGCTGGAAGTCTGTCTATCCCAAGATGTTGTTGCTGGAAGTCTTTCTATTCCAAGATGATGTTGCTGGAAGTCTTTCTATCCCAAGATGTTGTTGCTGGAAGTCTGTCTATCCCAAGATGTTGTTGCTGGAAGTCTTTCTATCCCAAGATGTTGTTGCTGGAAGTCTTTCTATTCCAAGATGTTGTTGCTGGAAGTCTTTCTATTCCAAGATGTTGTTGCTGGAAGTCTTTCTATCCCAAGATGTTGTTGCTGGAAGTCTGTCTATCCCAAGATGTTGTTGCTGGAAGTCTGTCTATCCCAAGATGTTGTTGCTGGAAGTCTTTCTATTCCAAGATGTTGTTGCTGGAAGTCTTTCTATTCCAAGATGTTGTTGCTGGAAGTCTTTCTATTCCAAGATGTTGTTGCTCCAAGTCTGTCTATCCAAAGATGTTGTTGCTCCAAGTCTGTCTATCCAAAGATGTTGTTGCTCCAAGTTTGTCTATCCAAAGATGTTGTTGCTCCAAGTTTGTCTATCCAAAGATGTTGTTGCTCCACGTTTGTCTATCCAAAGATGTTGTTACTCCAAGTCTATCTACCCAAAGATGTTGTTGCTCCAAGTCTGTCTATCCAAAGATTTTGTTGCTCCCAGTCTGTCCATCCAAAAATGTTGTTGCTCCAAGTTTATTTATCCAAAGATGTTGTTGCTCCAAGTCTATCTATCCAAAGCTGTTGTTGCTCCAAGTCTGTCCATCCAAAGATGTTGTTGCTCCAAGTTTGTCAATCCAAAGGTGTTGTTGCTCCAAGTCTTTCTATCCAAAGATCCTTTCACTGGAAGTCCATCTATCCAACGCTGTTGTTCTCCTTCTTTCGCCCTGAACCCCCCATGGGAACATAGACCTTCAACCGACTCTACCAGGCAGCCAAAATTAGTTAGTTAGTTAGTTATTTAGTTAGTTAGTTAGTTAGTTAGTTAGTTATTTAGTTAGTTAGAAAGTTAGTTAGTTAGTTAGTTAGTTAGTTATTTAGTTAGTTAAAAAGTTAGTTAGTTAGTTAGTTAGTTAGTTAGTTAGTTAGTTAGTTAGTTAGTTAGTTAGTTAGTTAGTTAGTTAGTTAGTTAGTTAGTTAGTTAGTTAGTTAGTTAGAAACAGCTAGCCCATGCAACTCCGTCCCGTCTTCCCTATGTTATTCTTTTCTGTCTCTAAGTCTCTTATCCGTGTGTTTTTGTGTCCTCCACTGATTCATTTGCCGCGTGGATTCCAGACACACGCATTTCTAGCTAAAATATGCTCAGGTCTTCTCAATGTATGTCTTACCCAGGATATTTTCTTCACCTGATAGTTGTCTAGTTCTCTCCGTGAGCTCCACATTTGTGATTCTGTGATAGCATTTTTAACCCTCGTATTTTCTCCATACAGTTAACTAGTTGCCTATTATTTACAGGACGTCGCAATCAACCCCTGCATTTTGGGACTGTTTGTGATCTCTTAGCAAGTTTACGTTCAGTAGTTGCCATTACTTTCTGAACAACTAGCATCCATACCATTTTATTTTTAAAAAACGAACGCAAGGAGTCAGCTGCCAAATCGCCAGCACCTGTGTTACGAACTGCTGTAAGCGAGATTACGAACTGCGTCCGCAACCCTTCTCCGCGGAGCAGTACTGATTTAATAGAGGAGTGAGTTCCCTTGAGCAAGATGGCGGGACATTTTTTCGTCCCGTAAAATGGAACGTGTTTTTTCCGAAATGTGTATGGATTAAGTGTGTGTTTCGTGGTGAAATGGAGTTCGGACCGTGCAACGGAGTTCGTGCACGCGCGTCCGCACTCCCTTCGGCGTATCATCGGCGCCCGGTGGCGATAGTTAAGCCTAACATGACGACCAGACGATCGACAAGAACACAGCGTGGTAAGAGGGCGGGGGCACGCAGAAGGCGTTTAAAATGTGACAGATTGGGCATCGGACACGTTCGAGTACTGTACTGGAACTGTGCATCAGTTAGTCAACGCCGACCCATTCTTAAAAAACTACTGTACGGTAACGATATTGTAGTCTTGCAAGAAACACCGCTCGGCGACGGAACAGTCAATGTCGCGGAATTTCAGGGCTTCTTCAACAGGCGGAACCTCGGACAGGCCATTCTGATCCGCGACAACATACTGGTGTCTGAGATCGATATGTCCGCCTGGAACAGTGATGCCCTGCAAGTGCAGGCATTAAGAATAATGACGCCAGTGCAGCTTGTAATCGTGAATGTTTATGCACGGAATGGGAAGGTCGACGTGCGACAATGGCAGAGTTTGTTCGATATGGATGAAAGGCATATCATCTTCTGTGGGGACTTCAATGCCAGAGGCAGTCAATGGGGGAATTGCATCACCAATAGACAGGGGGAAGATCTGGAGGACGCTCTGGCATCTGCTGCCCTAGTCTGTCTGAATGATGGGAAGGTCACTAGAATAGCCACTCGACCAGGTGACTTTGACAGCGTCATTGACTTGGCTCTGGTGTCACCCACCATCGCACCAAGGTGCCGGTGGGGCACACTGGGATACCACGACAGTGACCACTACCCTTGTATCATCCTGATCGAGAAAGACAGGGCCAGGAGTCAAGGAAACAAGACAAATGCCTTCCCGTACGACAACACTGTTCAAGACGCCATAAACAAGATCAGAAGGAGAAAACTAACTTCCTCCCGCAGGAGACAAGAAAGATGGTTGCAGCCACCATGGTGAAATGGCGAGGTCGAAAAGGCATGGCTGGGAAAGAGGCAGGCTGTCAAAGACTGGCAAAAAGCCAGAAAGTCCAACATGTCACAGGCTGAGTTGGCGGACCTTAAGACTGAGGTCGATAGGACGATGACTTTATTCAAATCCTGCGCCAAACAGGCCAAGGCCGAGAAATGGGACGAGTTCTGCAGGAAGGTGTGCTCCGAGCGATCTCTTACGACATTCTGGCGCCTCCATAAGAGCATGAACGGCGCCTCACAACGTAGGGGTATTCCAGACTTTCAAGGCACAGACCTCACATGGAAAAAGTCGGATGCGGATAAAGGTAAGGCCCTTCTTGCACGCTACATAGAGCAGACTGACCAGAAAGACGAGCCCGCCAGACAGAGGACCACAACAACACTCTCTCAGTTGTGCGAGGGGGTCGGGACAGACGAAGAATGGACAATCACAGCTGAGATATTGCGTGCAATGCTCAAGAATTCACATAACACCGCCCCAGGCCCAGACGGCATCCGATATGGTGACCTACTGATGATGTCAGATGATGACATGAAAGAACTGGCCAGAGAATTCAACACCAGCATTCAAGGGGGTCAGATCAAAGAGGAATGGCTACACAGCTACTTGCTACCGCTGCCAAAACCGAACAAAGACCATTCCAAGATAAGCGGCTATAGAATCATTACGATGCAGAACACTGCTGGCAAGCTACTGGAGAAAATTGTAGCACACAGACTTGCTTGTGACTTGGAACAACTCGGCTGCTTCCCGCCCACACTTGGAGGATACAGACGTAACAAAGAGTCATGGCTGAATGCGGCGGTGTTTGCTCAAGATGTTTACGAAGGATTTCAGGTCAGAGAAGAGACATGTGGGGCTGCCATAGACTTATAGGACGCATACAATAGAGTATCCTTCGAGCACTTGATGCAAACCCTCCTCAGACTGAAAGTGCACCCTCACCTTGTGCGATGGATAGCTGCAGTTCTGCTCCAAAGGAAGGTGGTGCTAAGATGCGGGAGTTGGTCTTCTGAGCCGATAACGATATGTCCAGGATTGCCGCAGGGTTCACCACTGTCACCAGTACTATTCAACGCGTATACGGTGCCTACCCCAAGCAGATGTTACATGAAACAATCAATGCTACAGATATTAAGGACTTAGCAAAGCACGCAATGGGGTAGGAGAAATTCAAGTACAATTCAGGCTAGTGAACAATTGCTACAACTGCTTCTTCTTCTTCCTTGTGTGTGTGTGTGAGTGTGTGTGTGTGTGTGAGTGTGGTGTGTGTGTGTGTGTGTGTGTGAGTGTGTGTGTGGCGCTCTCTCGCTTTGAACTCAAGCGTAGTCCATACACGTGTTACTACTTTTGGCGTATTAAACTGATTTTTGCGAGTGGATATTACCAGTGTCCCTCGTCATCACGCGAACCCATTCCGACTTCAGGGGTACTTGTAATTTACGCCCCCAAGTCAAGGGCGAGAAGTCAACAATTTAGTCCTACTGACCCGTGTAGTGGTTGAACCCGCTACCTCGACATCAGCACATATGATGTTCAAGAACGAGCGCTCCTATCCATTCGGTTATGCTTCTTCTGCTTCTTCTTCTTCTTCTTCTTCTTCTTCTTCTTCTTCTTCTTCTGCTGCTGCTGCTGCTGCTGCTTGTGCGGCTGCTGCTGCTGCCCCTCCTCCTTTGCCTCCGTATTCTGTTCTGCTGCTATTGCTTAGCGTCGCAGAGAGCAGGTGGATGTAATTTTCTCTTTGTCGCTTGCCTAGTTGCCTGTGCTAATGTCATATTTGTTTCTTCAGTGTCCTCTTATGTTGGGACGCTCCTGACGCTGGATAGAGTAGACATTGAAAACATACGAGAATAGAATAACTAGAAAGTTATCTGACTGGAACCCACAGGGGAAAGGAAATAGAAGAAGACACAAATACACAGAGAGAAGAACATTAGAGACATACATGAATCATGTGGAGAGAACATGAACGGAGCTGCATGAGATAGCAAAGTATACGACGGTTTGGGGTCAATTGCTTGAGAGGCTATGACGCACATGGGCGTGAAGAGCGGGAAAAAAAAAAGAATATATCACAGGTGGACATCTATGGATAGTGCAACATGTGGCAAATGGAAATAGGAAGCAGAGCTATGAACTGATATGACATGCTATCGAGAAATCTGGAAAATTGTCGCATATGCTTCGCTGATATGAAGGGCAACATGAAGCAATGGCCTCACTTAGGTTAGTGTCTGCCATATCTCAAACACAAGGATTCACTCACGCATGTCTCCTGTCATACATTGAGAATTCGTAGCTAGGGGTACGGGGAGAATTTAAGACATGCTTAAATCTGGACTAAATCAGAACTCTCCATTATTGTCCATGTCTGCCTATATGAGAGACGTTCCTTTCATGGCACCCAGAACAACAGTGCTGTAATATACAGCATTCTCACAATTTCGTGCTTGACCTACAAGCCGGGTGGTTATGGTAGGTCATCTCAAACCATCAATGCTGATTGATTATGGACTAGGACTGCTCACTGTCTCAATGAGTCAGCTGGTGAAGTTGGAACGCATACAGAACGAAGCTATGCGGGTCATTCTGGGATGCACCAGAGACAACCCAGTAGTGTGTATGCGTTACATCCTTGGTCTGCCGACTGTTGCTGGTAGGCTCAAGGTGATGCAGGCGAAGGCATACCTCAGAGTAGCTGCAGACACAGATCACCATTTGCATGAGGCGCTGGAGGCAGTTAAGGGTCAGCGACTGATAAGAGGGAAATCATGGATGGCTCAGGCGGAGGATACGATCAGACATGTGTGCATCTTGGAGAACATTAGGCGAGGAGAGGAGTGGGTCAGAGTGCCAGCGGAGCAGTCAGACTTGTGCAGAGTTATAATCACATTGAGCAGGGAGTGCAGGGAGTGGCCAGCAGGGGCCACGGAAGTGGAAATCCAGCAACTAATTCAGGATAATGCTCGCTCGGGTGATGTGATTATCTACACAGATGGTTCGGTGTCGAGAGGTAGGAGAAGTGCCTGGGGGTTCATAGCAAAAGCTAATGGCCGACGTTTGGTGCAGGAGAGCCTGGCATATGATACCACAACATCTAGCTTAAGAATGGAGGTGGAGGCGGTCACTGCAGCTTTCCGCTGGATCGAGAATACGACACACACACACACACACACACACACACACACACACACACACACACACACACACACACACACACATCGTGATTGTAACTGACTCAGAAAGCATGCTGAGGAAGGTGAGGACAGGCATGCTTCGTGCAGAGTGGCTTGCTTCGCTTCGGAGGTCACGGGTGGCAAGCATCGCCTGGATCTTTTCTCCGGAGCATGCCGGTGTGCTGGGGAATGAACAGGCGGACAGATTGGCTGGCTCTGCAAAACTTGGTGGAGTATTGATGCATGACAAGGCAGACGTGGTTGCGGCCTTGTGGGAGCACGTGTACACCTCGGAGGAGCAAATGGATCATCATAGTCTGGCAAGAATGAGGCAGCGAGGAGTGGCGAATGGATGTGGCCGACGCTCGACGCTCAAAGGAAAGGCGAGACGGACATATAATTAGATTGCTACTGGTACTGTTGGTGTTGGAACTCTTCAACATATAATCAGATTGCTACTGGTACTATTGGTGTTGGAAATCTTCGCTGGCTGCTAAGGATGTTGACGGAGTGCCTATGGGAATGCCCCGAATGCTGTGATATTGGTTCAAATATCAATCAATCAATTAATCAATCAAACCATCAACACAGTCTTGGATCATATCTGTGTTCTTGACCCGACTACGTTATATGGCCGAGCCATCAAAGTACTTATCTCTTTATATGGCTCTTTTTCCCATCAATTTTGCCAATTGTCAGAAAGTTTCAAGTGTATTTCTCTTCATAACGGGCTAAACATCTTGACTGTCCACTTATAATTTCTCTAATCACTTTACGGTTTTGATTTCTTTCTTCAAGGACTTTCTCATTGGTTATTCTGCTCGTCCATGGTATTCTTTGCATTTCCTGCAGAAACCATATTTCCACGGCAATTAGATATGTCTCAGCTTTTTTTTTTACCAATTGTACATGTTTCACATGCATACAGAAGTGTGTGTGTGTGTGTGTGTTTGTGTATACGTGCGTGCGTGTGTGAGTGGGTGTGTGTGTGTGTGTGTGGGGGGGGGGGGGGGGGGGATTTGTAAAGTCTCACTTCACTTTGTATATAGAAAAATTAGAAAAATGAAGTACATTATGTTATCAAAAAATGTGCTCCAGAGTCCATCATGAAGCAATATGCAGCAAATTACTGTCGTCTGCTGGCGTAAATCTTTGCATTCCAAACAGAATGGTGTTATAAATGGACGAAAGAATTTTTCAAATTTGTTCTACGAGTACATACAAAGTGTAGTGTGACTTCACAAATACCATATATATATATAATATAAAAATCATCTCATCATCTCCCTCTTGTACATTGCGGTGTCGAGGTGAAGTATAAACATCGTGAGAGTGCCCGATTATGGGCTTCATATTTCGATATTCCCATGGACTCTGCTATTCCCTCCGTCCAACGTTTACATGGTCGGCCTCTTCCTCTGTTTCCGTCTGGTCTGTATATCATTGCTTGTTGTGGTTATATATAAATATATATATATATATATATATATATATATATATATATATATATATATATATATATATATATATATAACACGCACACGCACACACACGCACGCACACACACACACACACACACACACACACACACACACACACACATCAGCTTCAGTTTCGAAAAGCTAATAATTTCACATTAAGCAAGTGGTGCACAGATGTGTTGGTGTCATCCACTCTGTTGTCTCTAATGGTGGTTGCATTACGCATTTGTCTCTAGTAACGATAGGTAGAGAGTCGAACTGAGAAAGACACAGAGAGATAGAGGCAGAGAGAGAGAGAGAGAGAGAGAGAGAGAGAGAGAGAGAGAGAGAGAGAGAGAGAGAGAGAGTCAAATAGCTTGATCGTCAGAAAAGGCAGTAATGTTGTGTCTTACTAGCCTAGCGGCTCTTGTTGTGTTTACATTTGAAGAGAGATGGACAAGAGGAGTGAGAGAGTGAGAGGGATAGGGAGAGAGAGAGAGAGAGAGAGAGAGAGAGAGAGAGAGAGAGAGAGAGGGAGGGAGGGAGAGAGAGACTGGGAGGGCGAGAGAAATTGAGGACGAGAGAAAGGGAGAGAAGAGAGAGACTGGGAGGCAGAGAGAAAGAGAGAAACGGAAACAGTTCGATCTTATGAAATCGCAGTGACATCATGAATCACGTGGTCTTGCCGACTTATCGGTTCTTACTGAGTCTATTGTTAAGGAGAGATTGTGTCCCATCAAGTATTGTTCTCTATTAGATACGTTGTCTAAAAATGTCTCTTGAAGACAAAACAGTCGCCAACCAATAGAACCGGTCACCCAACCTCACAATAGCGTGACCTGGTATATGTGAAGGCATGTCACGGCACAACACAATGACAATATCTGTAATTCGGTAACTCTTTTCAAGGTCAAAGCTGTACAATATTTTGCCCTTTTTTAAACACCGGAAATGCACAGAATTCTCCCTATTGAAAAGAATAGAATTTCACACATGTGAAGACATGGTTCAGCTTTTTAATTTGCCAGCTGCCATAAAATTTAAGTGTCGGAGCATGAATTTCCTGTTGTGTTACCTAAGTCAGAACAAAAAAGTCGATCGTTAGGACACAAATTAACTTTTAACTATTTTTATTTCAGACAGTTTTCATTGTAAATCTTTCTATCCCAAACAATATTACACAAAGTAATATTAATATACAGTCAGCAGACATTATGTCTTTACCCTGGCTACGAAAGAAAATGGTTTAAAAAACCGAAATTGTTAATAGTGTTTATTCCTTTTGAATGTAGCCACCGCATGAATTGACACACTAATGCCATCTCTGCCTGACCTTGAAAAGACATTTGAAATAGAACACCCCATTTGTCTAACTAAACCAGTTATCACATGTCAGTGTGACTTCTTTATCACTGTCAAATGGATTTTTCTTTTAAGATTTTGGAACAGATTTTCATTGCTCTGCTCTGTGTATGCACCTTTGTCCACTATTAATTTCTCTGCTCTGTGCTTGCTCTATGTTTGCATCTTTGTCCACCATTCATTGCTCTGCTCTATATATGCATCTTTGTCCACCATTCATTGCTCTGCTCTATATATGCATCTTTGTCCACCATTCATTGCTCTGCTCTATGTTTGCATCTTTGTCCACCATTCATTGCTCTGCTCTATATATGCATCTTTGTCCACCATTCATTGCTCTGCTCTATGTTTGCATCTTTGTCCACCATTCATTGCTCTGCTCTATATATGCATCTTTGTCCACCATTCATTGCTCTGCTCTATGTTTGCATCTTTGTCCACCATTCATTGCTCTGCTCTATATATGCATCTTTGTCCACCATTCATTGCTCTGCTCTGTGTATGCATCTTTGTCCACTATTAATTTCTCTGCTCTGTGCTTGCTCTATGTTTGCATCTTTGTCCACCATTCATTGCTCTGCTCTATATATGCATCTTTGTCCACCATTCATTTCTCTGCTCTATATATGCATCTTTGTCCACCACTCATTGCTCTGCTCTATATATGCATCTTTGTCCACCATTCATTGCTCTGCTCTGTGTATGCATCTTTGTCCACTATTAATTTCTCTGCTCTGTGCTTGCTCTATGTTTGCATCTTTGTCCACCACTCATTGCTCTGCTCTATATATGCATCTTTGTCCACCATTCATTGCTCTGCTCTGTGTATGCATCTTTGTCCACTATTAATTTCTCTGCTCTGTGCTTGCTCTATGTTTGCATCTTTGTCCACCATTCATTGCTCTGCTCTATATATGCATCTTTGTCCACCATTCATTTCTCTGCTCTATATATGCATCTTTGTCCACCACTCATTGCTCTGCTCTATGTTTGCATCTTTGTCCACCATTCATTGCTCTGCTCTATATATGCATCTTTGTCCACCATTCATTTCTCTGCTCTATATATGCATCTTTGTCCACCACTCATTGCTCTGCTCTATATATGCATCTTTGTCCACCATTCATTTCTCTGCTCTATATATGCATCTTTGTCCACCACTCATTGCTCTGCTCTATATATGCATCTTTGTCCACCACTCATTGCTCTGCTCTATATATGCATCTTTGTCCACCACTCATTTCTCTGCTCTATATATGCATCTTTGTCCACCACTCATTGCTCTGCTCTATGTTTGCATCTTTGTCCACCATTCATTGCTCTGCTCTATATATGCATCTTTGTCCACCACTCATTGCTCTGCTCTATATATGCATCTTTGTCCACCACTCATTGCTCTGCTCTATATATGCATCTTTGTCCACCATTCATTGCTCTGCTCTGTATCTGCATTTTTCTCCACCATTCATTGCTCTGCTTTATGTTTACATCTTTGTCCACCATTCATTTCTCTTCTTCTTCTTCTTCTTCTTCTTCTTCTTCTTCTTCTTCTTCTTCTTCTTCTTCTTCTTCTTCTTCTTCTTCTTCTTCTTCTTCTGCATTCATCCGGAGTGTTTTTTTTTTCAGATGTAATTGCGGTGTGTCTGTTAGGCACCCTTGGGCCGAAACCCTTAGGCCAACACATCCGACTTTAGATTGCATTTTTGACAGGTTAGCATTCCTGGGGGACTCTCACTTTTGTGGTGCCGTCCCATCCCAGCTGGTCAAGTTAGAACGGTCGAAGACTTCATGATCAGCCCTCAAGAGAAGACAGGGACAATCCACGGCATTTTCCGCCATCCAGAGCGGCTTCCATAGTTGCAGAGCCGGCATATAGCGCTCTGTGCTGGGCTCACCTAGGGAATCGTCACGTCCTGCGCATGGCTGCTTTAATCCCTCACTTCAATGTATTGGGCTTTTCGATCGCCACGTGCCGCTGCTCGCACAAACTAGGGACGGCCGGATTGCAGATGGTATCCACTCAGCGAGCTTCCGTTTCGGACATGTGCTTAGTCGCTGTGCCCGGAAAACAAGATAGTTAGAGCTGTTCCGGGCACGACGGACATTCGGAAAACTAGCTAGTCAGAGCTGTTTCGGACACGAAGGTCATTCGGAAAACTAGATAGTCAGAGCTGTTCCAAGCACGGCGGACAATCGGAAAACTAGCTAGTCAGAGCTGTTCCATTACATTCGGAAAACTAGTTAGTCAGAGCTGTTCCGGCCACGATCGACATTTCACTCGGACGTAATTGCGTGGTGCCAGTTTTTATTTGCCACACTATCCAGTGCCGTCCACCGGGCGCTGGAACGCAAATTATTCCTCCCCACGACGCTTGACGGCAGAAGTGGAAGATGATGATGATGATGATGATGATGATGATGATGATGATGATGACACTTAGGCCGGCACATCCGACTTCGGCTGAAATTTTTTTTTTTTACTGAGGTTAAGCCTTCCTCTGGTTTCGAGGGACGTTAGACTCTTACTGTTGTGGTGTCGCCCACATCTCAGCTAGTCAATGTAGAATGGTCAGAAATATCACGGTCAACACTCAAGGGAAGGCAGGGGCAGACCACGGGCATTTCTCGCTATCCAAGGAGGCTTCCATAATTGCAGAGCCGGCACATATTGCTCTGAGACTGGGCTCACCCGAGGAATTGCCACGTCCTGCTCATGGCTGCTGTAATTCCTCACTTCCATGTATTGGGCATTTCTTTTGCCACTGGTCGCTCAAGACGGACAGACTGCGGGCGACATCCATTCAGAACGCTTTCACTTCGGACTTCCACGTAATTAATTCGCTAGCCAAGCGTTCCATTTCGTGTAAACGAGACATCTTCCACCTTTGTCTACGCTCACTCTATGAGTATAGATGTAGACTTTCATCTTAACCATTGCGTGCGACTGGGGCGCATTTTCATCTTTAGTAACCGCTCACGAGGTAGGCTACACGTGCTGCCGGCTCAGAATCTTACCTCTATGCATCAGTGAGCGAATAACGGGCATGCCCTCTCATCCGGGGATCCCTCATATCCCCCATTTGAAAGCCTTCGAACAGGTATCTAAACTATGCTTGTAGCGTGCTCAGCATCTCACCTCCATTTTGCAGTAGGTGAGTATAGGCCCGGCTCTCACATCCGAGGGCTTATAGCTTAGAGACGTTCAGCCATATGCTTCAGCTGAGAGCCTTAAGAGTATGTGTCTGGGCCAAGAATTTCTGCCTTGTACGCCTGATTTGAACTTTTGACTGCTATCCTCAGTCTACCTGCAGAGCAGCAGGTTGTGTCTCTCTTGGTCAGGCCCCTAAGCCAAGTCCTGTCCGACACATAGTTGTGCTTCCATCGGCTTAGCTCTTGGGGTCATTGGGACACGCAAGCCGCCCCCACCGCGACAAGGTGGAGGCACATGGGGAGGGGGGATTTCTCTGCTCTATATCTGCATCATTGTCCACCATTAATTGCTCTGCTCTATGTCTGCATCTTTGTCCACCATTCATTGCTCTGCTGTATATCTGCATCTTTGTCCACCATTCATTGCTCTGCTTCTTTGTTTGCATCATTGTCCACCATTTATTGCTCTGCACTATATCTGCATCTTTGTCCACCATTCATTGCTCTGCTCTATGTTTACATCTTTGTCCACCATTCATTGCTCTGTTCTATGTTTACATCTTTGTCCACCATTTATTGCTCTGCTTTATATCTGCATCTTTGTCCACCATTCATTGCTCTGCTCTATGTTTACATCTTTGTCCACCATTCATTGCTCTGTTCTATGTTTGCATCTTTGTCCACATTTCATTGCTCTACTCTATATCTGCATCTTTGTCCATTACTCATTGCTCTGCTTCTTTGTTTACATCTTTGTCCACCATTCATGGCTCTGCTCTATGTTTGTATTTTTGTCCATGATTTCGAGCCTTTTAATTCCTACATGTGTGGGTACTCATGCTATCAGCACTGAACGTCCTCTCGAGTCTAGATATCTAGCAGTAAGGGACATCTCCCTGCATGTTGGAATACCTGTTCGCCGATGTCCCCATAGCCTTTCCACCTATAGTGTCAACGGTAGAGGCCGAATCATTCACAGAAAGGTCTCTAACTTCTGACGGTCAGAAACCTTGTACTTGCTCCGTGTTGGCATTTCTACCACTATCGAGTTTTGTGGGACCATGTCACGAATTGTATTTCATGTAAACAAGTACGATTACACTTCAAATGCCACTTCTGTACACATGTAAGTTACACTCCAAATGTCATTTCTGTATACACGTATGAACACCCTTCAAATGCCATTTATGTGCACATGTAAGCGTACATTCCAAATGTCATTTCTGTACACAAGTTAAGAATACACTTCAAATGCCATTTATGTGCACATGTAAGCGTGCATTCCAATTGTCATTGTACACATGTAAGAACACGTTTCATATGTAATGTCAATTTGGAAAAGAAAAACTCAAACTCGTAATCTTGAATATTTCCATCTTTTATTGTATTTTTAATTGTCATTTCTTTATAGTAAACATTCATATAAGAAAGAGCAAAGAAATACATTAGCAATTAATATTTTCTCTAAAAATTGTATTTTAGTTACACTCCTTGTGTTTGCACTGTATGTACACTGATGGTATTGCTATCAATTTTCTATACTTGTTTCTATAATTCCGTTGTGATAAAATGTCATACATTTTGTGTTTACCGCATTACGTTCAAGTGTGTGTTCTGAAAGAACAACCTGTGTTTTTATTTTCTGTTAGGCCATCAATTTTCTATACTTGTTTCTATAATTCCGTTGTGATAAAATGTCATACATTTTGTGTTTACCGCATTACCTTCAAGTGTGTGTTCTGAAAGAACAACCTCTGTTTTTATTTTCTGGGAGGCAATTATATTTAACTTTGTTTAATTGCTGGAGTTTGGGCACATTTCTACTGGGATGAGATAGGGTGGTCTCCAGGGATTACTTGAGAGTTTCTACTATAACAGCTTGTGAGATCACTTACAGAACAGGTGCTCCACGCAATCATACTCCGACCCTGACCACAATGTGAACTTATCTGCACCATAAATGTGTGTTCTAACATAGCAGGCGGGTTTTTTTGTTTACAAAAACAACCCTACATTTATTGACCTTTGACATGTATGAATAAATTACGGCAGTGTTTTCACGATAATCCCATTATAAGAGCCGAAACTGGGTGGTTACGTAGATTTTGTTTCATTAAAGGAATTTTCAAAACAGGTTCGTTGACATATTAAGCGAATGAACTTTCCTGATAATGATGATGATAATTTATGCATGTGATGTCATAGCTTCACCTTGCTCTTGCTTCTTGGTGTACTGTTTGCTTTCGGTCAATATCCGACCACAATCAAAAAACGCAATACATTATATTATGATAAATTATACGTGTATGGTATCGCTAAAGCTGTGGAAATATGTGCGTTATGGTGCATAACTTATTGCAGTGTAAGGTTGTGAAGTTTCCATCTTTCAGATCAACTTGATACTTTCAGCGGGAATACTCTAGTCACGCCAGCCTGAGGATATAATTACATGGCCAAAATAATCAAGAATTCTTTGTAGTCAAATTGTTGCTTCTGTTTATTTCTACACGGTTTGAGATGGAATGTTCTGATCTCTTGTCTGTTATCTGTTACCCACGGATGTCAATTGTGGAATCTCTTGGGAATCTCAAAGTAGAGTCGCATCTGACAGGAAGAAGGCTGTATACAAAACGGTAGGCAAGGTCAGTACTGCCGGTCTCCCTGGCCGAGGGTTTAAACGACTTTCCCCGCAATTCCTGTTTATCCACGTAGGGTAACGCAGCGCGCGAGAATTGGTAGCGGTTCTCGCCGCGTTGGTGACTTACGGGATAAGTGAGCCGGCCGCCCAGAAAGCAATAGCAAACTACTGAGCGTAATCTTGCCAAGAAATCAAAAACAGCAGTAAAATTCTGATGTTGACAGCGATGTCCTGTAAAGGATGTGCGAAAAAAAAGGTCAGTACTATGACGATTCATATCTAGCAGACAAGTAAGGCATTTTATGGAAGCTGTGAAGATGGGGTTTTAACGCAGAATGATGAGCACACCGTGTACAGATAAAACAGATTAATGAAGGTATCTTGAAAGACATTAATTGCGCAAAGATTAACCTCGCGCTTACTCGCGTCGGACGTAGAAAACAGTCCACATTCTGTGGGCAAGTCATGAGAAAGGGAAAGGTGGATAACTTTGTGACAACGGGCACGTCGGGAGGGAGGAGAGGCAGGGGAGACAAAGAGAGACATTTCTGGACAGTTTGAAATCATGACATGGAGGAATATCGGTATCAGAAATGATTGGCTGTACATGAGACAAAAGGCATCATCACCAACGAGCACGTCGGACGCAGGAGATGGCAGGGGAGAACAATGAGAGACATTTTCGGACAGTTTGAAATCATGGCATGGAGAAATATCGGTATCAGAAATGATTGTCTGTACATGAGACAAAAGGCATGATCACCAACGGGCACGTCGGAAGGCAGGAGAGGCAGGGGAGAAAAAGAGAGACATTTCTGCACAGTTTGAAATCATGGCATGGAGGAATATCGGTATCAGAAATGATTGTCTGTACATGAGACAAAAGGCTATGATCACCAACGTCACATGGCTTGGACTATAGAACAAGGCGGCGATTCAAAAGGGCCAGTAGTACAAAATGAAGAATAGAGGATTCAGCTTGCTGGCTTTATATGTTGCAACACGTGCTCTTCCCCTGGTCCCGCCTTCTCTCTCCCACCCACCCCTTTTTCCAAGAATGTAATTCGATACTATTTATTAATGTATGTGCTGATATTGCTTCCATTAAGTAATGCAAGACTGCTCATTATCTTTTCTCCGTGGCGTCCTCAATATCTTCCCAATCAATCTGACCAGTTATTCCCAGCTTAAGAAGCAAACGTGTCAGGATAATTAAAATGTATACGGAAACATATTCACATACAGACTATTACAATCACACCGACGTTTATAAAAATACAGATTTTCTATACTGAAGAGAATGGTGATTACGAGGGGTTTCAAATGAAAACCTTAAATATTGTTTTCGTGTGTGGTGGTGCGCGCGCGTGCGTGGAAAAAAAAGTGATAGAACATTACAATAGGCATGCCACTATCTTGTAACCTAGCGCACATTTTTAAGGTTTATCATTTGAAGTGCCCTCGTATTATCACGACACAATCATTGATGAAATACAGATCATGTTGGAGAGAATGAAGACTGTGACCACGGTACAGACATTGATGAAATACCTTTACTTTGTTTACTATAAATGCACTGACACATCTCTCTCATTAGGTCTTGGGGGAACCTTTTCATAGTATTTTTTTTTTTTACAAATTAAAAAACAAGAGAGGTCTACTAGAGGAGACGAGTTAGTTTATGTGGGGCAGCTAACTCTCTAAAAGGCCTCACATTTTACTATATATGTGGTCCTCAGTGGGTAAAGCGTGTGGTAAACCTGCGCCTCGTCTCCACCTCCTGATACTGAAATTGAGGGAATCAAGATAGCAACAGAGAAATTACTAAATACCAGCAATGGTACACAACCTGTGGTGTTATTGACAGATGGAAAATCAATATTAGAGGCGCTCCTATCTGGGAAACTGCCAGTACTAAGGACACTACTTTCTTAACTTAGCAGTCAGCATAAGGTCTGGCCTAGAGACGACAGTGGAAGATAAACTCTATGGACCGCTGTGTGAACAAAAAAGACAGTTAAATTCATACAAGAGACAACAATGCAGTTATAGACATATTTCAAGCGAACGAAAGAAGACGAAGAAGAAGTCCCCACCTCCCTTTTACCGCAGTCATTTCGCTGTCTTGTACACCTCATTTGTCGGAGGTTATCTTATTATGTGAGATGGAGAACCACCGTGACTTTTGCTACATGGCGTGGCGGTGATGATGCTTCTGCGTGAGGTAAAGGGCTCTTCTCCTGGCCCTGATGATGTTCGGTATACGGTGCTAGTTCCAAATGTATAAATACCACTGAGTACTCCATGGGTAATGTGGTCAAGGGTCAGTTGGACTAAAATGTTGACTTCTCGTCCTTGACTTGAGGACGTAAATTACGAGTACCTCAGAAGTCGGTGTGGGTTCGCCTGATCGCGAGGGACACTGGTAATAAGGAAAGCCAATCCACAAGCAAAGTTCAGCCCAGTGCTGCTAGAAGTAGCGTGTATGGACTAAGCTGAAGTTTAAAAGCAAACGAGCACCACACACAAACTTCAGAACATTTGCCTGTACCCACATCAGGGTCGGCGGACCAGTTGTAGAAAAAAAAACAACTTTCAACCAATGTTCAACCAGCCTATGTGGCGTTAGTTACATTTGTGGTGGTTCATAGTGCAGGATAAGTTTGTCTAGCTTTCTGCGCCAGTGTTAGCTGACTCATCGAGCTTATCGAAGCGTTAATGCCTGTGACGTCAGCTGGAGGATTAGTCGGCGAGTTCTCCTTTGTGTCCGTCTCCTCTGGCGGTTTCTTTGTTCAGCGTTGGCTTCTGACTCGTCTGTTGTGATTCGTTGCAGTCCTTATAAGGGTTCTAGGGTGACTCTGCTTGAGTAATATTTCCGGTTGAAGACTGGTTTCCCCTTGAATTTATTCGTCAGTGAGAACCACTGAGAACGTCCTCAGGGAGAAATGGAACCCTCGGTCAACCCTGGCTAACTTTCTTTAATCCATTCCTTGAGGGTGATTCGAACACGTGCCCGCCGCGGTAGGCAAGCGCGCTAGCCGCTGGGCTGCCGCTATTTAGGCTGGTTGAAAGCGGAAGTGACAATAAACACAAAACTGCTGGCACAATGATCAACACTGAACACAGTTCGGTATAGACAGGCATAGCATTACACAATACTCACATGGTTGTATCCTTTGCTCCAATGTATATATGCTTTTGTCAGGGATTTCCTGGGAATCAGTGATCAACGACCAAGGTTCCTGTCGGTGAACCTTCAACTTTAAATCATTCTTCAGACTGAAATACAGTGTGCTGTTTTCAGCAACTCCAACAGACGAACCATGTCTCCACAAACTTCTCTGGATTATTGTATTATGTATATGCTCATATGCAAAGTCATCTAAGGCAATGGAAACTGAAATCTGTTGACTAGCGTGACCGTGATTGACAAACATGCCAACGGATAATTATGTTGCTTCAGGCCCAAGGTCCAGTCTGCTTCCAGCGACCATCTTCGTATCCACGGTGATAGGGTCAATGACAAGGCATTCTCTAACTCCCGAGGCACCATCAGCCATTCTATCATCTGTGTCATCTTTACTAAAATCATCAACATGGCCATTGTTATTCGCGTTTTGGCCGTTTCCGCAGTGATTCATTTGGCTGTGTGGCCAGTTGTCCCAACTACAGGAGGTCCCTTCAACGTCACCTGTAGGAGATAGTAACATTCGGCATTAGAAAACTAATTCTTTGTCACTTAAACTTTCTGTTACACATGCAGGAGATAATGCAGTAACATTCGACGTTAGAAAACTAATTCTTTGTACGTTGAACTCTCCGGTACACATGAAGGAGATAGTAACAATCAGTGCTAGATAACTAATTCTCTGCCAGTTAAACTCTCTGCTTACATCTTCAGGAGATCGTACACTTCAATGTTCGAAAACTAACGCTCTGACAAGTCATTATAAATTAATTAAAGACAAGTTGAATAGTGCCTTTTCACTTACACCCATTATTATTCTCTAACAAGTTAACTGCTAGATTTATCTCACTGAATCCCATTGTTATTCTCTAGCACAGTGGTTCTCAACCTTTTTTGGCCCGTGTCCCACCTTTACCATATTTTCAGAACGTCATTCCCCCCCCCCCCCCGTTCATATTTCCTACCTAAAAATTTTTCCCGTGCCCCCCTTTACCATATTTTCAGAATTTCATCCCCCCCCCCCCCCCCCCCCCACACACACACACACAGTATACGTAATAATGGAAACTAAATTTAATAGCATATACTAAAACAAGTCTCGACGTCCACATAAAACGTGGTTTGTGGGTCTACTTACTTTATAAAATGAATTTTAAAAGGGTGAGACGTACAGAACCGTAAAGTATGAAGGGAAAAACAATATCAAGTAATCGGTTCTTGTATTAACGCGATCTTGAAATAATCTTAATTCCCCCCCCCCCCCGAAAACCCTAAAATTCCCCCGGGGGGGGGGGGGATTCCCCACTGGTTGAGAACCACTGCTCTAGCAAGTTAACTGCTAGATTTATCTCATTGAATCCCATTGTTATTCTCTAGCACAGTGGTTCTTAACAGGTGGGGAATTTCCCCCCCCCCCCCTCCCGCAGGGGGGAATTTTGCGGTGCAAATAAATATAATATTAAAAATAAATATATATTAAAATAAATCGCATATAAACAAACTTTGAAATCTGCTGTACAATCTCCAGAACAAAAATTTGTTTGTTGGGTGGACATCATGATAAGGTTACATGCTAAATCCCATCATTTTCTCTCAGCTGGTTACTGAGATATGGAATTTTATATTGGGGCAGACAAAAATAAATGGACTATAACTGTCCCCATTAAAGAAGAGCACGTTTTTAAGCCGAAACATTAAAACACAAGTTTATGGGCAAAGAAATTGAGGAGTTGAGTTGAGCTGAGAAACGATATCACTGCGCTCTGGACATTCCCACACGCTCTCCGTCCCCTCGTTCAACAGCTAGCGAAGGTTCATACTGCTAACTGTTTCAACTGTATCTGATTGAAAGTTCTCCTGGTCTTCCCTCTCGGCCCTGCCGACCACACGCCATATCATTCTCTCCACATACGGGCTCTTAGTCTGTCCCTCCACCTTCTTCACCTGGTCCCACTAGGCGCACGACCACCTCTTCCTTGTCCATAGGTAATCTACCACCGAGAGGTGCATTTCCTGCCTATTAGCCTCGTCATTACCCTGTACTCCCGCATGCCATGGCAGAACACCCATATAATTCTCACAACCTGTGACCTCTAAAACGAGACAAGCCTGAAGCGAGGCAAGCTATTCTACCCCCCCCCCCCCCCAATTAATATTGTGTGTTTAATACACATTTTGGGATTCTCAAGTAAGTAGGAACACATTTTTCTCAAATTTTCATTTTCTCTCCATTGCTCTCATTTTTTCCATCTTTTTATTCTTCTCATCCCATCGTTATGCCTTAATGTGGTCACAGGAGGGTCTTCTCCGCGACTATATATTGTGTTTTGTATATGTATTTGTTTGCTGATTAAGGCTGGTCGCCGCAACGTCCTGCATGTGTCGTAATTCTGTTATGTAAAGCTGCATTACTTAGTGTTATTTTACATTGTTTATATTATACACAAAATATTCCTTTCTCCACCTTACTAAGCATACACAGTGAGTGCGCAATGAACACGCGTGTTGCAGCGTTCTCCGCCAATCATCCATAAACAGGTGGTCAATCAGCGGTCTCCTCGAACCAAGCTTCCACCTCCATTCTAATACTGGAGACTGTAGTCTCATATGTCAGACTCTTGTTTTCAAGCATTATTCATTAGTTTTCCGCTGTTTCTCACAACTTAACCATCAGTGTAGATATTTTGCCCTGGACATGTGGGAGTGCGGGGGAATGAACAGGCTGATAGGCTGGCAAGGAATGCGCCTCTTGGTGGTAGATTACCTATGGACAAGGGAGAGATGGTCGTACGCCTGTGGGACCATGTGGAGAAGGCGATGGAACAGACTGAGAACCAGTATGTGGAAAGAATAAGGCTGCAGGGATCGGTAGGGGTTCTGGAAGAATCTCAAAACTGGGAGTGAAGACCTGGAGAACGTTAAATCAGATAGCGGTGGGAACGATTAGTAGTATGACTCTTCGCTGGCTGTTGAACGAGGGGACGGAGCGCGTATGGGAATGTCCTGAGTGAAGTGATATCGATTCTTAGTTCAACTCAACTATGACCCTTGACTAGAAAGAGGTGGTTTCTTGTTTCAACTTTAGCATGAAAACGGCAGAAATACCCCCAGGAATGGTTCCACAGCTACCTTGTCCCCTCTCCCAAAGCCAGGCAAGGATCACCCAAAACTATGGAGAACAGAATATATGTTAGGCATATAAAAAGACATAGATATATGGAAAGGATAACTATGGAGAAGTGTTTTCGGGGAAGCAGAGAAAAGTAGGAGAACAAAGAAGATGGATTCAGTATGTGATAGATAATTATTTACAAGCGACAGCAACAGTGGCAGAACATTTGGCTAATGATAGAGAGAAATTTCGAAGGTCTGTTACAAGGAAAAGATGAGGGTGTTTTAAAAGTTCTGCCCAGGAAAAGCTACTCGGTAATGAAGATGATGATAATATTGTTACATTACCTTCCTGTATCCAGGACAGTTATTTTTATTTTTGTTAACTAATGTAACAGAAGTCGGAAATAAGACTCGTTAAAAACAAACTAACAAACATTTAGCTACTTCTCACCGGTAGGTGGAACTTTGTCGTGGATGGCAGTAAATCCAATGCTGCTGAAATTAGCTCCTGAAGAAGGAAAGGCACCAGACTTGGGGATCTGTACGGCTTGAACTTTTGCACTGTGTACTAAAAAGGACGGCTCAATTTCCAAATACACCGTGGTCTGGCCGTGTTCTGACTCGTATTCCAAGTAAGATTTCATATTGCATGCCGATGGTGACAAGTCTGTGTGATTACTGGGAAAGAAGGATAGCCTCGGGGACTCGTCCTGCATTGCATATTGTCTGTTGACTGATGAGCATTGGTGCTTTGTTCCTTGACTATGCTGGTTGCAGATTTCGTGAAGCGATAGCAGTTCCCCCGAGTGATTTCTAAACAGATTTTCGATCTCCCGGTTAAATAGACGAGGTGAGCTAGGGTCAGAGTAACACGCAGGCGTACTCGCCTCAGGTGATTTTCCTTGGGCGTCGTGCAAATATTCTCCTGGTTGGCTGACCTGCTCGCTGTGAAACTGATTGCTTAGACTTTGGTATCTGGGCTTCACTTCCCCTCGGCTTGTGGTTGTGTGGGATAGTTGGTATGACCTGCTCAGACAGTGGTTGGCTTTGCTAGGCTTCGGTCTCTTACGCGTGTTGTAAAGAGGATTCATAGGACAGTTCTGGAGATGTGACAGCATCACCTCTGAACGATTGCATTCATTATTATAGCTGTCATGGTGATACCCCGCTGTTCCTTGATTTCCAGTTGGTGATAAGTGATGGTTTTCTATTGATAACCTTTTGCCTTTTCCGTTCATGTTGATCTGCTCTGAGTTGTGAGTTAAATTATCCACGGAGCATCTACTGACAGGGGATCTATTTACATTGGCGTTATATTTGACAGAGTCGCCGTGGTCATTGTTTGCAGAACCGTCTGCGTCTGCAATCATCATGTGACGGTGGAAGGCCCGTTTGGTGGAGGAAGAGTAATCACGCAGCAGCGGATCCTCAGCCGGATCGACATCATTGAAATAACTACTAACCTTACGAATAGAGCTACAGCACGAATGAGAGACGGTCCAGTTCTCTTTTGACAAGGTCAGTTCTGATGACTGCTCGTATTCCAACAGGGGTCTCTGACTGCCGGCACTTCTGTGGCCAGCCATGGCACAAGAATCTTGAGTAGGATTTTCTTGTCTGTGCATCGGCTGGTCTACTAGGTAGTTCAGATTCGGTTGTGGAGAGGAGTCTGGCGATTTTGAGATGGTTATCTGAACCGTAATCTTGGGACTCAAAACTGGCGAATTGACAGGGACGGGCTTATAAACTTGACCCTCTTTGGCTTTTGCGCCTTCCAAGGTGAAGTATTTGGATACTCCATTTGCACCATCCCAAGTATACGGGCTACTATCTGCATATGTGTGAGGACCATGTGAAACTGCCTGAGGTGTTACAGGCCCATGTGCATCGGATTCACGCAGGTTTTGACCTGTATTAACGTATCTTTGATAACACTGCAAAGTATCGTTCTTAATGTAATTGGTACCAGACGACTCGTGCGTTTCACCCTTTAGTCGTTGCTCGAGTGGTGAAGGAAGCGTCGGCTTATCATGCCTGTATGGCGGTAGATCTATATTTTCTTGAAATGAACGTGTATACAATTGTTTTTCCATATTTGGCCACGCTGAGCTATGATCAATGGGTGGTTGGGGAGATGCTTTACCCGATGCCTCCATCGGCTTCGTGTTGTCCACAGGATTCGCTTTTGCAGCTGGAGATTTGCTAGTGTGCTGCTGTTTCCAAACTGGACACTTACCTGCTTCTGATGACAATGATGTTGAAGAATCTGTACTGGCTCTCACTACGAAACTCAATGCCTCTGCTACTTTTGCTGCAGCGGAAATCGATTGTTTTGCGCTCTTTATTGCCTCTTTTAGGGATTGCCTCATTGAAGATCTACTGATTTTGTATCGTTTACCTTTAGTAATTAATTTCTGCTGGTAATCTAGCCCGCTTTGACGTCTGGAAGTATGCGGATTGGCGCTGCGGCTGCGTGTGAAATTGTTTCTGCTTCTTTTTTGCAACAAATGGTAATATTTGCTATCTCTGGCATAGAAATTCCCACTGTTATGATACCTTGCTGCATCGACATCATTGTACACAAAGAAAGAATCTACAGATTCAGAAGTGTTACTAATATTTTCATAATTATTCTTTGGTGTAACGGCTCCGTGACGGGTAGGGGGTGATATCCACTGTGCGTATTTTGCCGAGGACTGCCTTCTTGGGGATTCTCTTCGAGAATACATTTGTCTAACTGTATTCTCCTTCTGCCCTACTGGCTTACTGTTTCGTAAACCGCACTCACCTGTCTTCAACTCAGACTCATTGGGACGGAGTCAGGCCTTTGTCTCCCGAAGTTGGTGTTTGCTGCTGTTGTACAAGATGAGTATCTAAGGCTTTACAATGCTTTGTTGTTCCGTAATCAAATGTGTTGGGCGAATTACGTTTATAATATTCATGTACTTCATCTCCTTGGTTGTTGTGTGGAAAATCTACCTTTCCTACTTTGTGTTTTTCATCGCTCATTTCTTTAACTGATCGTTTTGTATAATCCGTCCATGTTTCATGTTTTAAACATCTCAGATTAAAATGAGTGCTTTCCTTGCTGGCGGCTCGGGTGTCCGGCGGCGATGTGTAACGTTCGTCTGCAATCCCAGCATTTTTAGCAGCCTTGGCAAAAGGTGTCTTGGCGCACGACTTCCTGTGCAATCGTTCAGGGCTCTCAGATTTCGGTCGAGGTTTACGTTCATATTTATGTGAACCACTGTGTGCCTCTTCTCTGACTGGTTCTGGATTTTTAGAGGGTATACACTGTCCGTTTGTTTTATCCACATCGTGACTGTCTCCAAGCGGATGTGAGCCATCTATAATACTCTGGACGTGTTTAAGGAGGACATTGGCTTTTCTCTTGCATATCTGTACCATCTGTAGCTGATGAAGAAGTCGACGTGATTTAGAATCCATGGTCTCTGTGTCGGACTCATCATACTGTCCGCTTTCTTGCAAGGTGCCGTGTGCGTCGTCTCCTATTGATTCTGGATGCTCTTCTACGTTTGACATTATCAGTTCTTTCCCTGGCTTCAGACTTGTGCTCCCTCCTTGGCGACTTGGACGGTTTCATCCTTTTGTTTCCTGTCACAGCCGTGCGCTCTTCCGAATCCTTTGATTTTCCCTTTATGCGTGCATCCTGTTCCTTGTGAGAATTAGTTTTTATAGCTTTCATCTCTGGCATACATTCGTCCGAAGGCCACCTAAATGAACACGCCCACTTCGGTTGATTGGTGTGAATACACTGCTGCTGGCTATCTTGATGCTTGGTATATTCTGATTTCGGATCATCTACCAAAGGAACAGCTGTGTTATGTCCTTCACTGTTGCTCTCTCGTGAAGGTGGCGGAGTATTTGTGGGTTGAATTTTGGATGATTCCACGTAACCATCTCCATACAACTGCTGAGTGTTCCTAGGAGCCGCGAAGGCAACTGTTGGTAGCGTCACATCACTACACTGGCTGCGATCAGTGTGGCGCGATTCATTTCCAGGAAGGGTTCCTGCTGAAGGGTTGGCTGTATTCTCCACAGTCTTTTCCATTTTCTCTTGAGGAATATTCTGCTCCGACCGATGCTTCATGTCGGCGTATAGACTGTGTTCTTCTTGGTCCACGTGGCTTGTATTGTTGGAGGACGCATGGGCATCTGTCACCATTTTTGAGCTAGCCGCAACCGACTTGTGGTATTTCGCGGCTTGTTCAGTACCTGGGTAGGCAGCTGACAGAGACATTTGTTGAATTTCATTAAAGGATGGGTCTGAAGGAAAACTATCCGACTTAACTGAATTCTTATCCACTATTGGAAAGTTCACAAAGTCATGTTTGTGAAACTTCAGCCGGGAAAACGTAATTTCATTATCAGGTACTGCTTTAATTAGAACATTCAAGTCAGGTGACTCGTGCACACTTATGGTTTTGCTGGAGCTGTGCTCACTAAACACGCACTCTTCACCGTGAACCAGAAACTGGTTTTCATGCATGGCCAAGTCTGATGCGACATGATCCTCGGAAGCACGACACCGTGACCTGCCGGCAGCGCCAGGATCTTCAATAGCACGACATAGCTGCCTGCCGGCACCGGTGCTTGAACTAGACTTTCCGTGCTTTCGACTACACTCTGCCTCTTCTGATTCATTGTGCTGAAAACGGATGTATATGTTTCCCCTATTGGAAGTTGGCACACCAGAGTCACATAAAAGCCATTTGCTTGAAGACATTGCATCTCTTTCATTCTTGGATGAAGTGAACGCACCTTCTCCTGACGGCTGCGTATGTTTCTTAGATCTTTTCGGGGCATCATTTGTGGGTGCTTGCGCTTTGAACTTTTTACGACTACTATCTATTACCATGTGATCCACGATATTATCGACCCTCCTGGAGTCTCTCGTCAGACCATCTCCCTGACTTTCTCTTGTTCTTGACAGCAAAGGCAATGGCCGGCATTCAACATCATCATTCTTCCGACTTGCTTTGCTACTTCTTGTTCCGTGATTAAAGAGGTCATCTCTACAAGAGCCTTGTTCAGGTTCAAGTTGTGAATGATCCATACGATCATCGGCGTGGGCCCTGTAAGGAGTCAACGACATTTGCACAATGAGGACACGGAACGTGTGTAACATTGTCGGCTAACACGTCTGTTTAGTACGAGGGTAAGTTGATAAGTAAGTCACAAATAACTGTAGAAAAATAACTAAATATGATAACAACTTGAAACCAGTTTATTTTTATACATACATTGTCCCTTTATTTCTCAACATAATTTCTACCAACATTGATGCACTTATCCCATCTTTTTAACAGTCATCCCAAACCGGTTGCATAGAACTACATGCTCGGTTTTCTAAACCACGTTTTCACTTCACATTCAACTTCGGCGTCACTCGCGAAATGTCTCCCGCCAAGGTGGGGTTTCAGTGGACTTAGCCCCTGGCGATTTCCCATAAAGCGGTGCATAGCGGGGTAGAAAAATGAGGGCGAGTCAATAAGTAAGTCACACAGTTCTGTGGGATGTCAGGTAAATGAAAACAAAGCACGCAGTTCTATGCAGTCAGTTTGGGAGTACTGATAAGTGCATCAATGTTGGTGGAAATTATAAATAAAGGGACAATGTATATATAACAATAAACTGGTTTCAAGTTGTTATCATGTGTAGTTATTTTTCTACAGCCATTTGTAACTTACGTATTAACTTACCCTCGTAAGTAATGAAGGTCCCTTTTACAAACCCATGGCGCATTGGGTATTTGGAGCCAGATCCGGCCGGCCGCCTTTACTTCCCAAGATATTTTTGGGTACCCCAATTTAGGCTGGGTTGACCTGTGAAACTCAAAACCACCCCGATGAGGATGGAGCCGAAGACTAAGGGCACGGCAGGCGGGCGTCTCGCCACTACACCACACTTCCTCCCAACAGTTATGTGTACGC